>CM068588.1:9855638-10068704 GCA_035048485.1 Pteria penguin | reverse complement strand
ACACTAAGAACAGTGGAGGTAAATCTTAACGAACCATTTACACCTAGAACAGTGGAGGTAAATCTTAACGAACCATTTACACTTAGAACAGTGGAGGTAAATCTTAACGAACCATTTACACTAAGAACAGTGGAGGTAAATCTTAACGAACCATTTACACCTAGAACAGTGGAGGTAAATCTTAACGAACCATTTACACTAAGAACAGTGGAGGTAAATCTTAACTAACCATTTACACTTAGAACAGTGGAGGTAAATCTTAACGAACAGTGGAGGTAAATCTTAACGAACCATTTACACTTAGAACAGTGGAGGTAGATTTTACAGAGCTTAGTTCTTTTGAAAGCCTTTACATGTGCATGTGCATATAAGAATTATAATTACACAAATAACATATATGTTTGTGTCTTATAAAGTTTTCACATATAAACAAAGCTCTTGTTCTACGGTATGTAATGTATAGTGTAACGATGCTGTGTATTAACGGTTACTTATAGACCTCTGTCAGTTTACATGAACAGCTTATGTATAGATGGCGCATGTACTCACCACCGATTCTGAGGAAAATTGGTTCAGAGACAGGTGATATCGATGTAATGAGTATGAGGCAACTCTGCAAAGAGGCAGTGGTTATCTGTGTAGTGATTCTGATGTTAATGAGCTCAGAGACAGGAACCTTCTATGTAGTGAGTCTGAGGCGAGTGGGCTCAGAGACAAGAACCTTCTATGTAGTGAGTCTGAGGCAAATGGGCTCAGAGACAGGAACTATCTATGAAGTGAGTCTGAGGCGAGTGGACTCAGAAACAGGAACCATCTATGGAGTGAGTCTGAGGCGAGTGGACTCAGAGACAGGAACCTTCTTTGTAGTGAGTCTGAGGCGAATGGGCTCAGAGACAGGAACTATCTATGTAGTGAGTCTGAGGCGAATGTGCTCAGAGACAGGAACCATCTATGTAGTGAGTCTGAGGCGAGTGGACTCAGAGACAGGAACCATCTATGTAGTAAGTCTGATGCGAGTGGACTCAGAGACAGGAACTTTCTATGTAGTGAGTCTGAGGCGAATGGGCTCAGAGACAGGAAATATCTATGTAGTGAGTCTGAAGCGAATGAGCTCAGAGACAGGAACTATCTATGCAGTGAGTCTGAGGCGAATGGGCTCAGAGACAGGAACTATTTATGTCGTAAGTCTGAGATGAATTAACCCAGAGACTGAAGCTATCGATGTAATGATTCTGAATTTACACAGAAACAGGGACTATCCATGAAGAAAATTCAATGCGAATTAGCTCAGAAGACAGGAGAAACCGATGAAGTGAGTCTGGGTCGAATCTGTTCAGAGACAGGAGCTATTAGTGAAGTGAATATGATTCATATAAAGCGTTCAACTAAAGACTGCAGGTCTTGAGATCGAATCCTATGTATGATAGAGTTGAACATATCAAATTCGTCAGCGGGTTCGTTGCATATGTCAAAATATCATGCAGATTAGCGGGGAAGAACATCACCTCTAGGTGACATATAGTAGTAACAATCTGTGTCCTGGTCAAGGTCTGCTGAACCTCTAGGTGACGTATAGTAATAACTCTCTGTGTCCTGGTCAAGGTCTGCTGAACCTCTAGGTGACGTATAGTAATAACAATCTGTGTCCTGGTCAAGGTCTGCTGAACTTCTAGGTGACATATAGTAGTAATAATCTGTGTCCTGGTCAAGGTCTGCTGAACTTCTAGGTGACATATAGTAGTAACACTCTGTGTCCTGGTCAAGGTCTGCTGAACTTCTAGGTGACATATAGTAGTAACAATCTGTGTCCTGGTCAAGGTCTGTTGAACCTCTAGGTGACGTATAGTAATAACTCTCTGTGTCCTGGTCAAGGTCTGCTGAACTTCTAGGTGACATATAGTAGTAATAATCTGTGTCCTGGTCAAGGTCTGCTGAACTTCTAGGTGACATATAGTAGTAACAATCTGTGTCCTGGTTAAGGTCTGCTGAACTTCTAGGTGACATATAGTAGTACAATCTGTGTCCTGGTCAAGGTCTGTTGAACCTCTAGGTGACATACAGTAGTAACAATCTGTGTCCTGGTCAAGGTCTGCTGAACTTCTAGGTGACATATAGTAGTAACAGTCTGTGTCCTGGTCAAGGTCTGCTGAACCTCTAGGTGACATATAGTAGTAACAATCTGTGTCCTGGTCAAGGTCTGCTGAACTTCTAGGTGACATATAGTAGTAACAATCTGTGTCCTGGTCAAGGTCTGCTGAACTTCTAGGTGACATATAGTAGTAACAATCTGTGTCCTGGTCAAGGTCTGCTGAACTTCTAGGTGACATATAGTAGTAACAGTCTGTGTCCTGGTCAAGGTCTGCTGAACCTCTAGGTGACATATAGTAGTAACAATCTGTGTCCTGGTCAAGGTCTGCTGAACTTCTAGGTGACATATAGTAGTAACAATCTGTGTCCTGGTCAAGGTCTGCTGAACCTCTAGGTGACATACAGTAGTAACAATCTGTGTCCTGGTCAAGGTCTGCTGAACTTCTAGGTGACATATAGTAGTAACAGTCTGTGTCCTGGTCAAGGTCTGCTGAACCTCTAGGTGACATATAGTAGTAACAATCTGTGTCCCGGTCAAGGTCTGCTGAACTTCTAGGTGACATATAGTAGTAACAATCTGTGTCCTGGTCAAGGTCTGCTGAACTTCTAGGTGACATATAGTAGTAACAATCTGTGTCCTGGTCAAGGTCTGCTGAACTCTAGGTGACATATAGTAGTACAATCTGTGTCCTGGTCAAGGTCTGTTGAACCTCTAGGTGACATACAGTAGTAACAATCTGTGTCCTGGTCAAGGTCTGCTGAACTTCTAGGTGACATATAGTAGTAACAGTCTGTGTCCTGGTCAAGGTCTGCTGAACCTCTAGGTGACATATAGTAGTAACAATCTGTGTCCTGGTCAAGGTCTGCTGAACTTCTAGGTGACATATAGTAGTAACAATCTGTGTCCTGGTCAAGGTCTGCTGAACTCTAGGTGACATATAGTAGTAACAATCTGTGTCCTGGTCAAGATCTGCTGAACTTCTAGGTGACATATAGTAGTAATAATCTGTGTCCTGGTCAAGGTCTGCTGAACTCTAGGTGACATATAGTAGTAACAATCTGTGTCCTGGTCAAGGTCTGCTGAACTTCTAGGTGACATATAGTAGTAACAATCTGTGTCCTGGTCAAGGTCTGCTGAACTTCTAGGTGACATATAGTAGTAACAATCTGTGTCCTGGTCAAGGTCTGCTGAACTTCTAGGTGACATATAGTAGTAACAATCTGTGTCCTGGTCAAGGTCCACTGAACTTCTAGGTGACATATAGTAGTAACAATCTGTGTCCTGGCCAAGGTCTGCTGAACTTCTAGGTGACATATAGCGGTAACAATCTGTGTCCTGGTCAAGGTCTGCTGATCTTCTAGGTGGCATATAGCAGTAACAATCTGTGTCCTGGTCAAGGTCTGCCGAACATCAAGGTGACATATAGTAGTAACAATCTGTGTCCTGGTTAAGGTCCACTGAACTTCTAGGTGACATATAGTAGTAACAATCTGTGTCCTGGTTAAGGTCCATTGAACTTCTAGGTGACATATAGTAGTAATAATCTGTGTCCTGGTCTAGGTCTGCTGAACTCTAGGTGACATATAGTAGTAACAATCTGTGTCCTGGTCAAGGTCTGCCGAACATCAAGGTGACATATAGTAGTAACAATCTGTGTCCTGGTTAAGGTCCACTGAACTTCTAGGTGACATATAGTAGTAATAATCTGTGTCCTGGTCAAGGTCCACTGAACTTCTAGGTGACATATAGTAGTAACAATCTGTGTCCTGGTTAAGGTCTGCTGAACTTCTAGGTGACATATAGTAGTAACAATCTGTGTCCTGGTCAAGGTCTGCTGAACTTCTAGGTGACATATAGTAGTAACAATCTGTGTCCTGGTTAAGGTCTGCTGAACTTCTAGGTGACATATAGTAGTACAATCTGTGTCCTGGTCAAGGTCTGCTGAACTTCTAGGTGACATATAGTAATAGCAATCTGTGTCCTGGTCAAGGTCTGCTGAACTTCTAGGTGACATATAGTAGTAACAATCTGTGTCCTGGTTAAGGTCTGCTGAACTTCTAGGTGACATATAGTAGTACAATCTGTGTCCTGGTCAAGGTCTGCTGAACTTCTAGGTGACATATAGTAATAGCAATCTGTGTCCTGGTCAAGGTCTGCTGAACTTCTAGGCGACATACAGTAGTAACAATCTGTGTCCTGGTCAAGGTCTGCTGAACTTCTAGGTGACATATAGTAGTACAATCTGTGTCCTGGTCAAGGTCTGTTGAACCTCTAGGTGACATACAGTAGTAACAATCTGTGTCCTGGTCAAGGTCCACTGGACTTCTAGTTTACATATAGTAGTAACAATCTGTGTCCTGGTTAAGGTCCACTGGACTTCTAGTTTACATATAGTAGTAACAATCTGTGTCCTGGTCAAGGTCTGCTGAACTTCTAGGTGACATATAGTAGTAACAATCTGTGTCCTGGTCAAGGTCTGCTGAACCTCTAGGTGACATATAGTAATAACACTCTGTGTCCTGGCCAAGGTCTCCTGAACTTCTAGGTGACATATAGTAGTAACAATTTGTGTCCTGGTTAAGGTCTGCTGAACTTCTAGGTGACATATAGTAGTACAATCTGTGTCCTGGTTAAGGTCTGCTGAACTTCTAGGTGACATATAGTAGTAACAATTTGTGTCCTGGTTAAGGTCTGCTGAACTTCTAGGTGACATATAGTAGTACAATCTGTGTCCTGGTTAAGGTCTGCTGAACTTCTAGGTGACATATAGTAATAACAGTCTGTGTCCTGGTCAAGGTCTGCTGAACTTCTAGGTGACATATAGTAGTAACAATCTGTGTCCTGGTCAAGGTCTGCTGAACTTCTAGGTGACATATAGTAATAGCAATCTGTGTCCTGGTCAAGGTCTGCTGAACTTCTAGGTGACATATAGTAGTAAAAATCTGTGTCCTGGTCAAGGTCTGCTGAACTTCTAGGTGACATATAGTAGTAACAATCTGTGTCCTGGTTAAGGTCCACTGAACTTCTAGGTGACATATAGTAGTAAAAATCTGTGTCCTGGTCAAGGTCTGCTGAACTTCTAGGTGACATATAGTAGTAACAATCTGTGTCCTGGTTAAGGTCCACTGGACTTCTAGGTGACATATAGTAGTAACAGTCTGTGTCCTGGTCAAGGTCTGCTGAACCTCTAGGTGACATACAGTAGTAACAATCTGTGTCCTGGTCAAGATCTGCTAAACTTCTAGGTGACATATAGTAGTAACAATCTGTGTCCTGGTCAAGGACTGCTGAACCTCTAGGTGACATATAGTAATAACACTCTGTGTCCTGGCCAAGGTCTGCTGAACTTCTAGGTGACATATAGTAGTAATAATCTGTGTCCTGGTCAAGATCTGCTAAACTTCTAGGTGACATATAGTAGTAACAATCTGTGTCCTGGTCAAGGACTGCTGAACCTCTAGGTGACATATAGTAATAACACTCTGTGTCCTGGCCAAGGTCTGCTGAACTCTAGGTGACATATAGTAGTAACAATCTGTGTCCTGGTTAAGGTCTGCTGAACTTCTAGGTGACATATAGTAGTAACAATCTGTGTCCTGGTCAAGGTCTGCTGAACTTCTAGGTGACATATAGTAGTAACAATCTGTGTCCTGGTCAAGGTCTGCTGAACTTCTAGGTGACATATAGTAGTAATAATCTGTGTCCTGGTCAAGGTCTGCTGAACTTTTAGGTGACATATAGTAGTAACAATCTGTGTCCTGGTCAAGGTCTGCCGAACATCAAGGTGACATATAGTAGTAACAATCTGTGTCCTGGTCAAGGTCTGCTGAACTTCTAGGTGGCATATAGCAGTAACAATCTGTGTCCTGGTCAAGGTCTGCCGAACATCAAGGTGACATATAGTAGTAACAATCTGTGTCCTGGTCAAGGTCTGCTGAACTTCTAGGTGACATATAGTAGTAACAATCTGTGTCCTGGTCAAGGTCTGCTGAACTCTAGGTGACATATAGTAGTAACAATCTGTGTCCTGGTTAAGGTCCACTGAACTTCTAGGTGACATATAGTAGTAAAAATCTGTGTCCTGGTCTAGGTCTGCTGAACTCTAGGTGACATATAGTAGTAACAATCTGTGTCCTGGTCAAGGTCTGCCGAACATCAAGGTGACATATAGTAGTAACAATCTGTGTCCTGGTTAAGGTCCACTGAACTTCTAGGTGACATATAGTAGTAATAATCTGTGTCCTGGTCAAGGTCCACTGAACTTCTAGGTGACATATAGTAGTAACAATCTGTGTCCTGGTTAAGGTCTGCTGAACTTCTAGGTGACATATAGTAGTAACAATCTGTGTCCTGGTCAAGGTCTGCTGAACTTCTAGGTGACATATAGTAGTAACAATCTGTGTCCTGGTTAAGGTCTGCTGAACTTCTAGGTGACATATAGTAGTACAATCTGTGTCCTGGTCAAGGTCTGCTGAACTTCTAGGTGACATATAGTAATAGCAATCTGTGTCCTGGTCAAGGTCTGCTGAACTTCTAGGTGACATATAGTAGTAACAATCTGTGTCCTGGTTAAGGTCTGCTGAACTTCTAGGTGACATATAGTAGTACAATCTGTGTCCTGGTCAAGGTCTGCTGAACTTCTAGGTGACATATAGTAATAGCAATCTGTGTCCTGGTCAAGGTCTGCTGAACTTCTAGGCGACATACAGTAGTAACAATCTGTGTCCTGGTCAAGGTCTGCTGAACTTCTAGGTGACATATAGTAGTACAATCTGTGTCCTGGTCAAGGTCTGTTGAACCTCTAGGTGACATACAGTAGTAACAATCTGTGTCCTGGTCAAGGTCCACTGGACTTCTAGTTTACATATAGTAGTAACAATCTGTGTCCTGGTTAAGGTCCACTGGACTTCTAGTTTACATATAGTAGTAACAATCTGTGTCCTGGTCAAGGTCTGCTGAACTTCTAGGTGACATATAGTAGTAACAATCTGTGTCCTGGTCAAGGTCTGCTGAACCTCTAGGTGACATATAGTAATAACACTCTGTGTCCTGGCCAAGGTCTCCTGAACTTCTAGGTGACATATAGTAGTAACAATTTGTGTCCTGGTTAAGGTCTGCTGAACTTCTAGGTGACATATAGTAGTACAATCTGTGTCCTGGTTAAGGTCTGCTGAACTTCTAGGTGACATATAGTAGTAACAATTTGTGTCCTGGTTAAGGTCTGCTGAACTTCTAGGTGACATATAGTAGTACAATCTGTGTCCTGGTTAAGGTCTGCTGAACTTCTAGGTGACATATAGTAATAACAGTCTGTGTCCTGGTCAAGGTCTGCTGAACTTCTAGGTGACATATAGTAGTAACAATCTGTGTCCTGGTCAAGGTCTGCTGAACTTCTAGGTGACATATAGTAATAGCAATCTGTGTCCTGGTCAAGGTCTGCTGAACTTCTAGGTGACATATAGTAGTAAAAATCTGTGTCCTGGTCAAGGTCTGCTGAACTTCTAGGTGACATATAGTAGTAACAATCTGTGTCCTGGTTAAGGTCCACTGAACTTCTAGGTGACATATAGTAGTAAAAATCTGTGTCCTGGTCAAGGTCTGCTGAACTTCTAGGCGACATATAGTAGTAACAATCTGTGTCCTGGTTAAGGTCCACTGGACTTCTAGGTGACATATAGTAGTAACAGTCTGTGTCCTGGTCAAGGTCTGCTGAACCTCTAGGTGACATACAGTAGTAACAATCTGTGTCCTGGTCAAGATCTGCTAAACTTCTAGGTGACATATAGTAGTAACAATCTGTGTCCTGGTCAAGGACTGCTGAACCTCTAGGTGACATATAGTAATAACACTCTGTGTCCTGGCCAAGGTCTGCTGAACTTCTAGGTGACATATAGTAGTAATAATCTGTGTCCTGGTCAAGATCTGCTAAACTTCTAGGTGACATATAGTAGTAACAATCTGTGTCCTGGTCAAGGACTGCTGAACCTCTAGGTGACATATAGTAATAACACTCTGTGTCCTGGCCAAGGTCTGCTGAACTCTAGGTGACATATAGTAGTAACAATCTGTGTCCTGGTTAAGGTCTGCTGAACTTCTAGGTGACATATAGTAGTAACAATCTGTGTCCTGGTCAAGGTCTGCTGAACTTCTAGGTGACATATAGTAGTAACAATCTGTGTCCTGGTCAAGGTCTGCTGAACTTCTAGGTGACATATAGTAGTAATAATCTGTGTCCTGGTCAAGGTCTGCTGAACTTTTAGGTGACATATAGTAGTAACAATCTGTGTCCTGGTCAAGGTCTGCCGAACATCAAGGTGACATATAGTAGTAACAATCTGTGTCCTGGTCAAGGTCTGCTGAACTTCTAGGTGGCATATAGCAGTAACAATCTGTGTCCTGGTCAAGGTCTGCCGAACATCAAGGTGACATATAGTAGTAACAATCTGTGTCCTGGTCAAGGTCTGCTGAACTTCTAGGTGACATATAGTAGTAACAATCTGTGTCCTGGTCAAGGTCTGCTGAACTCTAGGTGACATATAGTAGTAACAATCTGTGTCCTGGTCAAGGTCTGCTGAACTTCTAGGTGACATATAGTAGTAACAATCTGTGTCCTGGTCAAGGTCTGCTGAACTTCTAGGTGACATATAGTAGTAACAATCTGTGTCCTGGTCAAGGTCTGCTGAACTTCTAGGTGACATATAGTAGTAACAATCTGTGTCCTGGTCAAGGTCTGCTGAACTTCTAGGTGACATATAGTAGTAAAAATCTGTGTCCTGGTCAAGGTCTGCTGAACATCAAGGTGACATATAGTAGTAACAATCTGTGTCCTGGTCAAGGTCTGCTGAACTTTTAGGTGACATATAATAGTAACAATCTGTGTCCTGGTCAAGATCTGCTGAACTTCTAGGTGACATATAGAAGTAACAGTCTGTGTCCTGGTTAAGGTCCACTGGACTTCTAGTTTACATATAGTAGTAACAATCTGTGTCCTGGTCAAGGTCTGCTGAACTTCTAGGTGACATATAGTAATAACACTCTATGTCCTGGTCAAGGTCTGCTGAACTTCTAGGTGACATATAGTAGTAACAATCTGTGTCCTGGTCAAGGTCTGCTGAACTTCTAGGTGACATATAGTAGTAACAGTCTGTGTCCTAGTTAAGGTCTGCTGAACTTCTAGATGACATATAGTAGTAACAATCTGTGTCCTGGTTAAAGTCCACTGAACTTCTAGGTGACATATAGTAGTAACAATCTGTGTCCTGGTCAAGGTCTGCTGAACTCTAGGTGACATATAGTAGTAACAATCTGTGTCCTGGTCAAGGTCTGCTGAACTTCTAGGTGACATATAGTAGTAACAATCTGTGTCCTGGTCAAGGTCTGCTGAACTTCTAGGTGACATATAGTAGTAACAATCTGTGTCCTGGTCAAGGTCTGCTGAACTTCTAGGTGACATATAGTAGTAACAATCTGTGTCCTGGTCAAGGTCTGCTGAACTTCTAGGTGACATATAGTAGTAACAATCTGTGTCCTGGTCAAGGTCTGCTGAACATCAAGGTGACATATAGTAGTAACAATCTGTGTCCTGGTCAAGGTCTGCTGAACTTCTAGGTGACATATAGTAGTAACAGTCTGTGTCCTAGTTAAGGTCTGCTGAACTTCTAGATGACATATAGTAGTAACAATCTGTGTCCTGGTTAAAGTCCACTGAACTTCTAGGTGACATATAGTAGTAACAGTCTGTGTCCTGGTCAAGGTCTGCTGAACTTCTAGGTGACATATAGTAGTAACAATCTGTGTCCTGGTCAAGGTCTGCTGAACCTCTAGGTGACATATAGTAGTACCAATCTGTGTCCTGGTTAATGTCCACTGAACTTCTAGGTGGCATATAGTAATAACAATCTGTGTCCTGGTCAAGGTCTTTTGAACTTCTATTTTAGTATTATCTGCCATGAAATGTTATATGTTATACGTTGTAGGATGTCCAGTTATATGTTATACGTTGTAGTATTCCAGTTATACGTGATACGTTGTAGTATGTCCAGTTATACGTGATACGTTGTAGTATGTCCAGTTATATGTTATACGTTGTAGTATGTCCAGTTATACCTGATACGTTGTAGTATGTCCAGTTATATGTTATACGTTGTAGTATGTCCAGTTATTTGTTATACGTTGTAGTATGTCCAGTTATACGTGATACGTTGTAGTATGTCCAGTTATACCTGATACGTTTTAGTATGTCCAATTATATGTTATACGTTGTAGTATGTCCAGTTATTTGTTATACGTTGTAGTATGTCCAGTTATATGTGATACATTGTTGTATGGTCAGTTATATGTTATACGTTGTAGTATGTCCAGTTATATGTGATACTTTGTAGTAGGGTCAGTTATATTTAGAGCAAATATCTTTCGATACAAGTCTTGAGAGCGAGATATTGTAAATTGTATGGTGAATCCGTATTGTTTTATATATTGTAATTGGTATGATACATTTGTACTGTTTTATATGTTGTAATTTGTATGATGTATTTGTACTGTTTATATATTGTAATTTGTATGATTAACTTGTGCTGTTTATATATTGTAATTTGTATGGTATATCTGTACTGTTTTATATGTTGTAATTTGTATGGTATATCTGTATTGTTTTATATATTGTAATTGGTATGGTATATCTGTACTATTTTGTATATTGTTATTTGTATGGTATATCTGTACTGTTTTATATATTGTAATTTGTAGGGTATATTTGTACTGTTTTATATACTGTAATTTGTACAGTATATCTGTGCTGTTTTATATATTGTAATTTGTATGGTATGTATGTACTGTTTTATATATTGTAATTTGTATAGTATATCTGTACTGTTTTATATATTGAACTTTGTATGGTATGTCTGTACTGTTTTATATATTGTAATTTGTATGGTATATTTGTACTGTTTTATATATTGTAATTTGTATGGTATGTTTGTACTGTTTTATATATTGTAATTTGTATGGTATGTTTGTACTGTTTTATTTATGGCTTAGAATGAATCTTCCACAGGGAGACGAGATGTTCATGGGACGACTACGTACAAGAAATATCAATTCTGCATCCGACATATTCCTTAATGATATATTCGATAATGAAAACCCGAAAAAGTAGGTCAAGTGAAAAAGTAGGTCAAGTGAAAATGTGATAGCGATTATAATAACGTTTGTGATCATATACATATCAACCCATTTATATCATTACAGTACTGGTGTGTGTTATGATGGTCTACCCATTAATATGATCACCGTACTGGTGTGTGTTATGATGGTCTACCCATTTATATCATCACCGTACTGGTGTGTGTTATGATTGGTCTACCCATTAATATGATCACCGTACTGGTGTGTGTTATGATGGTCAACCCATTAATATGATCACCGTACTGGTGTGTGCTATGATGGTCAACCCATTAATATGATCACCGTACTGGTGTGTGTTATGATGGTCTACCCATTAATATGATCACCGTACTGGTGTGTGTTATGATGGTCTACCCATTAATATGATCACCGTACTGGTGTGTGTTATGATGGTCTACCCATTAATATGATCACCGTACTGGTGTGTGTTATGATGGTCTACCCATTAATATGATCACCGTACTGGTGTGTGTTATGATGGTCAACCCATTAATATGATCACCGTACTGGTGTGTGTTATGATGGTCAACCCATTAATATGATCACCGTACTGGTGTGTGTTATGATGGTCTACCCATTAATATGATCACCGTACTGGTGTGTGTTATGATGGTCAACCCATTAATATGATCACCGTACTGGTGTGTGTTATGATGGTCTACCCATTAATATGATCACCGTACTGGTGTGTGTTATGATAGTCAACCCATTTATATCATCACAGTACTGGTGTGTGTTATGATGGTCTACCCATTTATATCATCACAGTACTGGTGTGTGTTATGATGGTCTACCCATTTATATCATCACAGTACTGGTGTGTGTTATGATGGTCTACCCATTTATATCATCACAGTACTGGTGTGTGTTATGATAGTCAACCCATTTATATCATCACAGTACTGGTGTGTGTTATGATAGTCAACCCATTTATATCATCACAGTACTGGTGTGTGTTATGATGGTCTACCCATTTATATCATCACCGTACTGGTGTGTGTTATGATGGTCTACCCATTTATATCATCACAGTACTGGTGTGTGTTATGATGGTCTACCCATTTATATCATCACAGTACTGGTGTGTGTTATGATGGTCTACCCATTTATATCATCACAGTACTGGTGTGTGTTATGATAGTCAACCCATTTATATCATCACAGTACTGGTGTGTGTTATGATGGTCTACCCATTTATATCATCACAGTTCTGGTGTGCGTTATAATGGTCTACCCATTAATATGATCACCGTACTGGTGTGTGTTATGATGGTCTACCCATTTATATCATCACAGTACTGGTGTGTGTTATGATGGTCTACCCATTAATATGATCACCGTACTGGTGTGTGTTATGATGGTCTACCCATTAATATGATCACCGTCCTGGTGTGTGTTATGATGGTCAACCCATTTATATCATCACAGTACTGGTGTGTGTTATGATAGTCAACCCATTTATATCATCACCGTACTGGTGTGTGTTATGATGGTCTACCCCTTTATATCATCACAGTACTGGTGTGTGTTATGATGTTCAACCCATTTATATCATCACAGTACTGGTGTGTGTTATGATGGTCTACCCCTTTATATCATCACAGTACTGGTGTGTGTTATGATGGTCAACCCATTTATATCATCACAGTACTGGTGTGTGTTATGATGGTCTACCCATTTATATCATCACAGTACTGGTGTGTGTTATGATGGTCTACCCATTTATATCATCACAGTACTGGTGTGTGTTATGATAGTCAACCCATTTATATCATCACAGTACTGGTGTGTGTTATGATAGTCAACCCATTTATATCATCACAGTACTGGTGTGTGTTATGATGGTCTACCCATTTATATCATCACCGTACTGGTGTGTGTTATGATGGTCTACCCATTAATATGATCACCGTACTGGTGTGTGTTATGATGGTCTACCCATTAATATGATCACCGTACTGGTGTGTGTTATGATGGTCTACCCATTTATATCATCACAGTACTGGTGTGTGTTATGATGGTCAACCCATTTATACCATCACAGTACTGGTGTGTGTTATGATAGTCAACCCATTTATATCATCACAGTACTGGTGTGTGTTATGATGGTCTACCCATTTATATCATCACAGTACTGGTGTGCGTTATAATGGTCTACCCATTAATATGATCACCGTACTGGTGTGTGTTATGATGGTCTACCCATTTATATCATCACAGTACTGGTGTGTGTTATGATGGTCTACCCATTAATATGATCACCGTACTGGTGTGTGTTATGATGGTCTACCCATTAATATGATTACCGTCCTGGTGTGTGTTATGATGGTCAACCCATTTATATCATCACAGTACTGGTGTGTGTTATGATAGTCAACCCATTTATATCATCACCGTACTGGTGTGTGTTATGATGGTCTACCCCTTTATATCATCACAGTACTGGTGTGTGTTATGATGGTCAACCCATTTATATCATCACAGTACTGGTGTGTGTTATGATGGTCAACCCATTTATATCATCACAGTACTGGTGTGTGTTATGATGGTCTACCCATTTATATCATCCCAGTACTGGTGTGTGTTATGATGGTCAACCCATTTATATCATCACAGTACTGGTGTGTGTTATGATGGTCAACCCATTTATACCATCACAGTACTGGTGTGTGTTATGATAATCAACCCATTTATATCATCACAATACTGGTGTGTGTTATGATGGTCAACCCATTTATATCATCACAGTACTGGTGTGTGTTATGATGTTCAACCCATTTATACCATCACAGTACTGGTGTGTGTTATGATAATCAACCCATTTACATCATCACAGTACTAGTGTGTGTTATGATAGTCAACCCATTTATATCATCGCAGTACTGGTGTGTGTTATGATGGTCTACCCATTAATATGATCACCGTACTGGTGTGTGTTATGATGGTCTACCCATTAATATGATCACCGTACTGGTGTGTGTTATGATGGTCTACCCATTAATATGATCACCGTACTGGTGTGTGTTATGATGGTCTACCCATTTATATCATCACCGTACTGGTGTGTGTTATGATAGGCAACCCATTAATATGATCACCGTACTGGTGTGTGTTATGATGGTCTACCCATTTATATCATCACAGTACTGGTGTGTGTTATGATAGGCAACCCATTTATATCATCACAGTACTGGTGTGTGTTATGATGGTCTACCCATTAATATGATCACCGTACTGGTGTGTGTTATGATGGTCTACCCATTTATATCATCACAGTACTGGTGTGTGTTATGATAGGCAACCCATTTATATCATCACAGTACTGGTGTGTGTTATGATGGTCTACCCATTTATATCATCACAGTACTGGTGTGTGTTATGATGATGAATCCATTTATATCATCACAGTGCTGGTGTGTGTTATCATAGTCAACCCATTATGTGTTATGATAATCAACCTATTTATATCATCACAGTACTGGTGTGTATTATGATGGTCAACCCCTTTATATCATCACAGTACTTGCGTGTTATATGATGGTCAAACCATTTATATCATCACAGTACTGGAGTGTATGATAGACAACCCATTTATATCATCACAGTACTGGTGTGTGTTACAATAGTCAACCCATTATGTATTATGATAATCAACCTATTTATATCATCACAGTACTTGTGTGTTATATGATGGTCAAACTATTTATATCATGACAGTACTGGTGTGTGTTTTAATGGTGAACCCATTATATAATCACAGTACTAGTGTGTGTTATGATGGTCTACCCATTTATATCATCACAGTACTGGTGTGTGTTATGATGGTCTACCCATTTATATCATCACAGTACTGGTGTGTATGATAGTCAACCCATTTACATCATCACAGTACTGGTGTGTGTTATGATAGTCAACCCATTCATATCATCACAGTACTGGTGTGTGTTTTGATGGTCAACCCATTATATCATCACAGTACTGGTGTGTGTTATGATGGTCTACCCATTTAAATCATCACAGTACTGGTGTGTTATGATAGTCAAACCATTTATATCATCACAGTACTGGTGTGTGTTATGATAGTCAACCCATTATATCATCACAGTACTGGTGTGTGTTATGATGGTCTACCCATTTAGATCATCATAGTACTGGTGTGTTATGATAGTCAAACCATTTATATCATCACAGTACTGGTGTGTGTTACGATAGTCAACCCATTTATATCATCACAGTACTTGCGTGTTATATGATGGTCAAACCATTTATATCATCACAGTACTGGTGTGTGTTATGATGGTCAACCCATTTATATCATCACAGTACTGGTGTGTGTTATGATGGTCAACCCAGTTTATCATGACAGTACTGGTGTGTGTTATGATGGTCTACCCATTTATATCATCACAGTACTGGTGTGTTATGATAGTCAACCCATTTATATCATCACAGTACTGGTGTATGTTATGATAGTCAACCCATTTATATCATCACAGTACTGGTGTGTGTTATGATAGTCAACCCATTTATATCATCACAGTACTGGTGTGTGTTATGATAGTCAACCCACTTATATCATCACAGTACTGGTGTGTGTTATGATGGTCTACCCATTTATATCATCACAGTATTGGTGTGTGTTATGATGGTCAACCCATTTATATCATCAGAGTACTGGTGTGTTATGATGGTCAACCCATTTATATCATCACAGTACTGGTGTGTGTTATGATGGTCTACCCATTTATATCATCACAGTACTGGTGTGTTATGATGTTTAACCCATTTATATCATCACAGTACTGGTGTGTTATGATGGTCAACCCATTTATATCATCACAGTACTGGTGTGTATGATAGTCAACCCATTTATATCATCACAGTACTATGTGTGTTATGATGGTCAACTCATTATATCATCACAGTACTGGTGTGTGTTATGATGGTCTACCCATTTATATCATCACAGTACTGGTGTGCGTTATGATATTAAAACCCATTAAATCATCATAGTACTGGTGTGTGTTATGATGGTCTACCCCTTTATATCATCACAGCACTGGTGTATGTTATGATAGTCAACCAATTTATATCATCACAGTCCTGGGGTTTGTTATGATGGTCTACCCATTTATATCATCACAGTACTGGTGTGTGTTATGATGGTCTACCCATTTATATCATCACCGTACTGGTGTGTGTTATGATGGTCTACCCATTAATATGATCACCGTACTGGTGTGTGTTATGATGGTCTACCCATTAATATGATCACCGTACTGGTGTGTGTTATGATGGTCTACCCATTTATATCATCACAGTACTGGTGTGTGTTATGATAGTCAACCCATTTATATCATCACAGTACTGGTGTGTGTTATGATGGTCTACCCATTTATATCATCACAGTACTGGTGTGTGTTATGATGGTCAACCCATTTATACCATCACAGTACTGGTGTGTGTTATGATAGTCAACCCATTTATATCATCACAGTACTGGTGTGTGTTATGATGGTCTACCCATTTATATCATCACAGTACTGGTGTGCGTTATAATGGTCTACCCATTAATATGATCACCGTACTGGTGTGTGTTATGATGGTCTACCCATTTATATCATCACAGTACTGGTGTGTGTTATGATGGTCTACCCATTAATATGATCACCGTACTGGTGTGTGTTATGATGGTCTACCCATTAATATGATCACCGTCCTGGTGTGTGTTATGATGGTCAACCCATTTATATCATCACAGTACTGGTGTGTGTTATGATAGTCAACCCATTTATATCATCACCGTACTGGTGTGTGTTATGATGGTCTACCCCTTTATATCATCACAGTACTGGTGTGTGTTATGATGTTCAACCCATTTATATCATCACAGTACTGGTGTGTGTTATGATGGTCTACCCCTTTATATCATCACAGTACTGGTGTGTGTTATGATGGTCAACCCATTTATATCATCACAGTACTGGTGTGTGTTATGATGGTCTACCCATTTATATCATCACAGTACTGGTGTGTGTTATGATGGTCTACCCATTTATATCATCACAGTACTGGTGTGTGTTATGATAGTCAACCCATTTATATCATCACAGTACTGGTGTGTGTTATGATAGTCAACCCATTTATATCATCACAGTACTGGTGTGTGTTATGATGGTCTACCCATTTATATCATCACCGTACTGGTGTGTGTTATGATGGTCTACCCATTAATATGATCACCGTACTGGTGTGTGTTATGATGGTCTACCCATTAATATGATCACCGTACTGGTGTGTGTTATGATGGTCTACCCATTTATATCATCACAGTACTGGTGTGTGTTATGATGGTCAACCCATTTATACCATCACAGTACTGGTGTGTGTTTTGATAGTCAACCCATTTATATCATCACAGTACTGGTGTGTGTTATGATGGTCTACCCATTTATATCATCACAGTACTGGTGTGCGTTATAATGGTCTACCCATTAATATGATCACCGTACTGGTGTGTGTTATGATGGTCTACCCATTTATATCATCACAGTACTGGTGTGTGTTATGATGGTCTACCCATTAATATGATCACCGTACTGGTGTGTGTTATGATGGTCTACCCATTAATATGATTACCGTCCTGGTGTGTGTTATGATGGTCAACCCATTTATATCATCACAGTACTGGTGTGTGTTATGATAGTCAACCCATTTATATCATCACCGTACTGGTGTGTGTTATGATGGTCTACCCCTTTATATCATCACAGTACTGGTGTGTGTTATGATGGTCAACCCATTTATATCATCACAGTACTGGTGTGTGTTATGATGGTCAACCTATTTAAATCATCACAGTACTGGTGTGTGTTATGATGGTCTACCCATTTATATCATCCCAGTACTGGTGTGTGTTATGATGGTCAACCCATTTATATCATCACAGTACTGGTGTGTGTTATGATGGTCAACCCATTTATACCATCACAGTACTGGTGTGTGTTATGATAATCAACCCATTTATATCATCACAATACTGGTGTGTGTTATGATGGTCAACCCATTTATATCATCACAGTACTGGTGTGTGTTATGATGTTCAACCCATTTATACCATCACAGTACTGGTGTGTGTTATGATAATCAACCCATTTACATCATCACAGTACTAGTGTGTGTTATGATAGTCAACCCATTTATATCATCGCAGTACTGGTGTGTGTTATGATGGTCTACCCATTAATATGATCACCGTACTGGTGTGTGTTATGATGGTCTACCCATTAATATGATCACCGTACTGGTGTGTGTTATGATGGTCTACCCATTAATATGATCACCGTACTGGTGTGTGTTATGATGGTCTACCCATTTATATCATCACCGTACTGGTGTGTGTTATGATAGGCAACCCATTAATATGATCACCGTACTGGTGTGTGTTATGATGGTCTACCCATTTATATCATCACAGTACTGGTGTGTGTTATGATAGGCAACCCATTTATATCATCACAGTACTGGTGTGTGTTATGATGGTCTACCCATTAATATGATCACCGTACTGGTGTGTGTTATGATGGTCTACCCATTTATATCATCACAGTACTGGTGTGTGTTATGATAGGCAACCCATTTATATCATCACAGTACTGGTGTGTGTTATGATGGTCTACCCATTTATATCATCACAGTACTGGTGTGTGTTATGATGATGAATCCATTTATATCATCACAGTACTGGTGTGTGTTATCATAGTCAACCCATTATGTGTTATGATAATCAACCTATTTATATCATCACAGTACTGGTGTGTATTATGATGGTCAACCCCTTTATATCATCACAGTACTTGCGTGTTATATGATGGTCAAACCATTTATATCATCACAGTACTGGAGTGTATGATAGACAACCCATTTATATCATCACATTACTGGTGTGTGTTACAATAGTCAACCCATTATGTATTATGATAATCAACCTATTTATATCATCACAGTACTTGTGTGTTATATGATGGTCAAACTATTTATATCATGACAGTACTGGTGTGTGTTTTAATGGTGAACCCATTATATAATCACAGTACTAGTGTGTGTTATGATGGTCTACCCATTTATATCATCACAGTACTGGTGTGTGTTATGATGGTCTACCCATTTATATCATCACAGTACTGGTGTGTATGATAGTCAACCCATTTACATCATCACAGTACTGGTGTGTGTTATGATAGTCAACCCATTCATATCATCACAGTACTGGTGTGTGTTTTGATGGTCAACCCATTATATCATCACAGTACTGGTGTGTGTTATGATGGTCTACCCATTTAAATCATCACAGTACTGGTGTGTTATGATAGTCAAACCATTTATATCATCACAGTACTGGTGTGTGTTATGATAGTCAACCCATTTATATCATCACAGTACTGGTGTGTGTTATGATAGTCAACCCATTATATCATCACAGTACTGGTGTGTGTTATGATGGTCTACCCATTTAGATCATCATAGTACTGGTGTGTTATGATAGTCAAACCATTTATATCATCACAGTACTGGTGTGTGTTACGATAGTCAACCCATTTATATCATCACAGTACTTGCGTGTTATATGATGGTCAAACCATTTATATCATCACAGTACTGGTGTGTGTTATGATGGTCAACCCATTTATATCATCACAGTACTGGTGTGTGTTATGATGGTCAACCCAGTTTATCATGACAGTACTGGTGTGTGTTATGATGGTCTACCCATTTATATCATCACAGTACTGGTCTGTTATGATAGTCAACCCATTTATATCATCACAGTACTGGTGTATGTTATGATAGTCAACCCATTTATATCATCACAGTACTGGTGTGTGTTATGATAGTCAACCCATTTATATCATCACAGTACTGGTGTGTGTTATGATAGTCAACCCATTTATATCATCACAGTACTGGTGTGTGTTATGATGGTCTACCCATTTATATCATCACAGTATTGGTGTGTGTTATGATGGTCAACCCATTTATATCATCAGAGTACTGGTGTGTTATGATGGTCAACCCATTTATATCATCACAGTACTGGTGTGTGTTATGATGGTCTACCCATTTATATCATCACAGTACTGGTGTGTTATGATGTTTAACCCATTTATATCATCACAGTACTGGTGTGTTATGATGGTCAACCCATTTATATCATCACAGTACTGGTGTGTATGATAGTCAACCCATTTATATCATCACAGTACTATGTGTGTTATGATGGTCAACTCATTATATCATCACAGTACTGGTGTGTGTTATGATGGTCTACCCATTTATATCATCACAGTACTGGTGTGTGTTATGATGGTCTACCCATTAATATGATCACCGTACTGGTGTGTGTTATGATGGTCTACCCATTAATATGATCACCGTCCTGGTGTGTGTTATGATGGTCAACCCATTTATATCATCACAGTACTGGTGTGTGTTATGATAGTCAACCCATTTATATCATCACCGTACTGGTGTGTGTTATGATGGTCTACCCCTTTATATCATCACAGTACTGGTGTGTGTTATGATGTTCAACCCATTTATATCATCACAGTACTGGTGTGTGTTATGATGGTCTACCCCTTTATATCATCACAGTACTGGTGTGTGTTATGATGGTCAACCCATTTATATCATCACAGTACTGGTGTGTGTTATGATGGTCTACCCATTTATATCATCACAGTACTGGTGTGTGTTATGATGGTCTACCCATTTATATCATCACAGTACTGGTGTGTGTTATGATAGTCAACCCATTTATATCATCACAGTACTGGTGTGTGTTATGATAGTCAACCCATTTATATCATCACAGTACTGGTGTGTGTTATGATGGTCTACCCATTTATATCATCACCGTACTGGTGTGTGTTATGATGGTCTACCCATTAATATGATCACCGTACTGGTGTGTGTTATGATGGTCTACCCATTAATATGATCACCGTACTGGTGTGTGTTATGATGGTCTACCCATTTATATCATCACAGTACTGGTGTGTGTTATGATGGTCAACCCATTTATACCATCACAGTACTGGTGTGTGTTTTGATAGTCAACCCATTTATATCATCACAGTACTGGTGTGTGTTATGATGGTCTACCCATTTATATCATCACAGTACTGGTGTGCGTTATAATGGTCTACCCATTAATATGATCACCGTACTGGTGTGTGTTATGATGGTCTACCCATTTATATCATCACAGTACTGGTGTGTGTTATGATGGTCTACCCATTAATATGATCACCGTACTGGTGTGTGTTATGATGGTCTACCCATTAATATGATTACCGTCCTGGTGTGTGTTATGATGGTCAACCCATTTATATCATCACAGTACTGGTGTGTGTTATGATAGTCAACCCATTTATATCATCACCGTACTGGTGTGTGTTATGATGGTCTACCCCTTTATATCATCACAGTACTGGTGTGTGTTATGATGGTCAACCCATTTATATCATCACAGTACTGGTGTGTGTTATGATGGTCAACCCATTTATATCATCACAGTACTGGTGTGTGTTATGATGGTCTACCCATTTATATCATCCCAGTACTGGTGTGTGTTATGATGGTCAACCCATTTATATCATCACAGTACTGGTGTGTGTTATGATGGTCAACCCATTTATACCATCACAGTACTGGTGTGTGTTATGATAATCAACCCATTTATATCATCACAATACTGGTGTGTGTTATGATGGTCAACCCATTTATATCATCACAGTACTGGTGTGTGTTATGATGTTCAACCCATTTATACCATCACAGTACTGGTGTGTGTTATGATAATCAACCCATTTACATCATCACAGTACTAGTGTGTGTTATGATAGTCAACCCATTTATATCATCGCAGTACTGGTGTGTGTTATGATGGTCTACCCATTAATATGATCACCGTACTGGTGTGTGTTATGATGGTCTACCCATTAATATGATCACCGTACTGGTGTGTGTTATGATGGTCTACCCATTAATATGATCACCGTACTGGTGTGTGTTATGATGGTCTACCCATTTATATCATCACCGTACTGGTGTGTGTTATGATAGGCAACCCATTAATATGATCACCGTACTGGTGTGTGTTATGATGGTCTACCCATTTATATCATCACAGTACTGGTGTGTGTTATGATAGGCAACCCATTTATATCATCACAGTACTGGTGTGTGTTATGATGGTCTACCCATTAATATGATCACAGTACTGGTGTGTGTTATGATGGTCTACCCATTTATATCATCACAGTACTGGTGTGTGTTATGATAGGCAACCCATTTATATCATCACAGTACTGGTGTGTGTTATGATGGTCTACCCATTTATATCATCACAGTACTGGTGTGTGTTATGAATCCATTTATATCACAGTACTGGTGTGTGTTATGATCAACTATTTATATCATCACAGTACTGGTGTGTATTATGATGGTCACCCTTTATATCATCACAGTACTTGCGTGTTATATGATGGTCAAACCATTTATATCATCACAGTACTGGAGTGTATGATAGACAACCCATTTATATCATCACATTACTGGTGTGTGTTACAATAGTCAACCCATTATGTATTATGATAATCAACCTATTTATATCATCACAGTACTTGTGTGTTATATGATGGTCAAACTATTTATATCATGACAGTACTGGTGTGTGTTTTAATGGTGAACCCATTATATAATCACAGTACTAGTGTGTGTTATGATGGTCTACCCATTTATATCATCACAGTACTGGTGTGTGTTATGATGGTCTACCCATTTATATCATCACAGTACTGGTGTGTATGATAGTCAACCCATTTACATCATCACAGTACTGGTGTGTGTTATGATAGTCAACCCATTCATATCATCACAGTACTGGTGTGTGTTTTGATGGTCAACCCATTATATCATCACAGTACTGGTGTGTGTTATGATGGTCTACCCATTTAAATCATCACAGTACTGGTGTGTTATGATAGTCAAACCATTTATATCATCACAGTACTGGTGTGTGTTATGATAGTCAACCCATTTATATCATCACAGTACTGGTGTGTGTTATGATAGTCAACCCATTATATCATCACAGTACTGGTGTGTGTTATGATGGTCTACCCATTTAGATCATCATAGTACTGGTGTGTTATGATAGTCAAACCATATATATCATCACAGTACTGGTGTGTGTTACGATAGTCAACCCATTTATATCATCACAGTACTTGCGTGTTATATGATGGTCAAACCATTTATATCATCACAGTACTGGTGTGTGTTATGATGGTCAACCCATTTATATCATCACAGTACTGGTGTGTGTTATGATGGTCAACCCAGTTTATCATGACAGTACTGGTGTGTGTTATGATGGTCTACCCATTTATATCATCACAGTACTGGTGTGTTATGATAGTCAACCCATTTATATCATCACAGTACTGGTGTATGTTATGATAGTCAACCCATTTATATCATCACAGTACTGGTGTGTGTTATGATAGTCAACCCATTTATATCATCACAGTACTGGTGTGTGTTATGATAGTCAACCCATTTATATCATCACAGTACTGGTGTGTGTGTTATGATGGTCTACCCATTTATATCATCACAGTATTGGTGTGTGTTATGATGGTCAACCCATTTATATCATCAGAGTACTGGTGTGTTATGATGGTCAACCCATTTATATCATCACAGTACTGGTGTGTGTTATGATGGTCTACCCATTTATATCATCACAGTACTGGTGTGTTATGATGTTTAACCCATTTATATCATCACAGTACTGGTGTGTTATGATGGTCAACCCATTTATATCATCACAGTACTGGTGTGTATGATAGTCAACCCATTTATATCATCACAGTACTATGTGTGTTATGATGGTCAACTCATTATATCATCACAGTACTGGTGTGTGTTATGATGGTCTACCCATTTATATCATCACAGTACTGGTGTGTGTTATGATGGTCTACCCATTAATATGATCACCGTACTGGTGTGTGTTATGATAGTCAACCCATTTATATCATCACCGTACTGGTGTGTGTTATGATGGTCTACCCCTTTATATCATCACAGTACTGGTGTGTGTTATGATGTTCAACCCATTTATATCATCACAGTACTGGTGTGTGTTATGATGGTCTACCCCTTTATATCATCACAGTACTGGTGTGTGTTATGATGGTCAACCCATTTATATCATCACAGTACTGGTGTGTGTTATGATGGTCTACCCATTTATATCATCACAGTACTGGTGTGTGTTATGATGGTCTACCCATTTATATCATCACAGTACTGGTGTGTGTTATGATAGTCAACCCATTTATATCATCACAGTACTGGTGTGTGTTATGATAGTCTACCCATTTATATCATCACAGTACTGGTGTGTGTTATGATGGTCTACCCATTTATATCATCACCGTACTGGTGTGTGTTATGATGGTCTACCCATTAATATGATCACCGTACTGGTGTGTGTTATGATGGTCTACCCATTAATATGATCACCGTACTGGTGTGTGTTATGATGGTCTACCCATTTATATCATCACAGTACTGGTGTGTGTTATGATGGTCAACCCATTTATACCATCACAGTACTGGTGTGTGTTTTGATAGTCAACCCATTTATATCATCACAGTACTGGTGTGTGTTATGATGGTCTACCCATTTATATCATCACAGTACTGGTGTGCGTTATAATGGTCTACCCATTAATATGATCACCGTACTGGTGTGTGTTATGATGGTCTACCCATTTATATCATCACAGTACTGGTGTGTGTTATGATGGTCTACCCATTAATATGATCACCGTACTGGTGTGTGTTATGATGGTCTACCCATTAATATGATTACCGTCCTGGTGTGTGTTATGATGGTCAACCCATTTATATCATCACAGTACTGGTGTGTGTTATGATAGTCAACCCATTTATATCATCACCGTACTGGTGTGTGTTATGATGGTCTACCCCTTTATATCATCACAGTACTGGTGTGTGTTATGATGGTCAACCCATTTATATCATCACAGTACTGGTGTGTGTTATGATGGTCAACCCATTTATATCATCACAGTACTGGTGTGTGTTATGATGGTCTACCCATTTATATCATCCCAGTACTGGTGTGTGTTATGATGGTCAACCCATTTATATCATCACAGTACTGGTGTGTGTTATGATGGTCAACCCATTTATACCATCACAGTACTGGTGTGTGTTATGATAATCAACCCATTTATATCATCACAATACTGGTGTGTGTTATGATGGTCAACCCATTTATATCATCACAGTACTGGTGTGTGTTATGATGTTCAACCCATTTATACCATCACAGTACTGGTGTGTGTTATGATAATCAACCCATTTACATCATCACAGTACTAGTGTGTGTTATGATAGTCAACCCATTTATATCATCGCAGTACTGGTGTGTGTTATGATGGTCTACCCATTAATATGATCACCGTACTGGTGTGTGTTATGATGGTCTACCCATTAATATGATCACCGTACTGGTGTGTGTTATGATGGTCTACCCATTAATATGATCACCGTACTGGTGTGTGTTATGATGGTCTACCCATTTATATCATCACCGTACTGGTGTGTGTTATGATAGGCAACCCATTAATATGATCACCGTACTGGTGTGTGTTATGATGGTCTACCCATTTATATCATCACAGTACTGGTGTGTGTTATGATAGGCAACCCATTTATATCATCACAGTACTGGTGTGTGTTATGATGGTCTACCCATTAATATGATCACCGTACTGGTGTGTGTTATGATGGTCTACCCATTTATATCATCACAGTACTGGTGTGTGTTATGATAGGCAACCCATTTATATCATCACAGTACTGGTGTGTGTTATGATGGTCTACCCATTTATATCATCACAGTACTGGTGTGTGTTATGATGATGAATCCATTTATATCATCACAGTACTGGTGTGTGTTATCATAGTCAACCCATTATGTGTTATGATAATCAACCTATTTATATCATCACAGTACTGGTGTGTATTATGATGGTCAACCCCTTTATATCATCACAGTACTTGCGTGTTATATGATGGTCAAACCATTTATATCATCACAGTACTGGAGTGTATGATAGACAACCCATTTATATCATCACAGTACTGGTGTGTGTTACAATAGTCAACCCATTATGTATTATGATAATCAACCTATTTATATCATCACAGTACTTGTGTGTTATATGATGGTCAAACTATTTATATCATGACAGTACTGGTGTGTGTTTTAATGGTGAACCCATTATATAATCACAGTACTAGTGTGTGTTATGATGGTCTACCCATTTATATCATCACAGTACTGGTGTGTGTTATGATGGTCTACCCATTTATATCATCACAGTACTGGTGTGTATGATAGTCAACCCATTTACATCATCACAGTACTGGTGTGTGTTATGATAGTCAACCCATTCATATCATCACAGTACTGGTGTGTGTTTTGATGGTCAACCCATTATATCATCACAGTACTGGTGTGTGTTATGATGGTCTACCCATTTAAATCATCACAGTACTGGTGTGTTATGATAGTCAAACCATTTATATCATCACAGTACTGGTGTGTGTTATGATAGTCAACCCATTTATATCATCACAGTACTGGTGTGTGTTATGATAGTCAACCCATTATATCATCACAGTACTGGTGTGTGTTATGATGGTCTACCCATTTAGATCATCATAGTACTGGTGTGTTATGATAGTCAAACCATTTATATCATCACAGTACTGGTGTGTGTTACGATAGTCAACCCATTTATATCATCACAGTACTTGCGTGTTATATGATGGTCAAACCATTTATATCATCACAGTACTGGTGTGTGTTATGATGGTCAACCCATTTATATCATCACAGTACTGGTGTGTGTTATGATGGTCAACCCAGTTTATCATGACAGTACTGGTGTGTGTTATGATGGTCTACCCATTTATATCATCACAGTACTGGTGTGTTATGATAGTCAACCCATTTATATCATCACAGTACTGGTGTATGTTATGATAGTCAACCCATTTATATCATCACAGTACTGGTGTGTGTTATGATAGTCAACCCATTTATATCATCACAGTACTGGTGTGTGTTATGATAGTCAACCCATTTATATCATCACAGTACTGGTGTGTGTTATGATGGTCTACCCATTTATATCATCACAGTATTGGTGTGTGTTATGATGGTCAACCCATTTATATCATCAGAGTACTGGTGTGTTATGATGGTCAACCCATTTATATCATCACAGTACTGGTGTGTGTTATGATGGTCTACCCATTTATATCATCACAGTACTGGTGTGTTATGATGTTTAACCCATTTATATCATCACAGTACTGGTGTGTTATGATGGTCAACCCATTTATATCATCACAGTACTGGTGTGTATGATAGTCAACCCATTTATATCATCACAGTACTATGTGTGTTATGATGGTCAACTCATTATATCATCACAGTACTGGTGTGTGTTATGATGGTCTACCCATTTATATCATCACAGTACTGGTGTGCGTTATGATATTAAAACCCATTAAATCATCATAGTACTGGTGTGTGTTATGATGGTCTACCCCTTTATATCATCACAGCACTGGTGTATGTTATGATAGTCAACCAATTTATATCATCACAGTCCTGGGGTTTGTTATGATGGTCTACCCATTTATATCATCACAGTACTGGTGTGCGTTATGATGGTCAACCCATTAAATCATCATAGTACTGGTGTGTGTTATGATGGTCTACCCTTTTATATCATCACAGTACTGCTGTATGTTATGATAGTCAACCCATTTATATCATCACAGTACTGGTGTGTGTTATTATAGTCAACTCATTTATATCATCACAGTACTGGTGTGTGTTATGATAGTCAACCCATTATATCATCACAGTACTGGTGTGTGTTATGATGGTGTACCCATTTATATCATCACAGTACTGGTGTGTTATGATAGTCAAACCATTTATATCATCACAGTACTGGTGTGTGTTATGATAGTCAACCCATTTATATCATCACAGTACTGGTATGTTATGATGGTCAACCCATTTATATCATCACAGTACTTGCGTGTTATATGATGGTCAAACCATTTATATCCTCACAGTACTGGTGTGTGTTATGATGGTCAACCCATTTATATCATCACAGTACTGGTGTGTGTTATGATGGTCAACCCATTATATCATCACAGTACTGGTGTGTGTTATGATGGTCTACCCATTTATATCATCACAGTACTGGTGTGTTATGATAGTCAACCCATTTATATTATCACAGTACTGGTGTATGTTATGATAATCAACCCATTTATATCATCACTGTACTGGTGTGTGTTATGATAGTCAACCCATTTATATCATCAGAGTACTGGTGTTTATTATGATAGTCAACCCATTTATATCATCACAGTACTGGTGTGTGTTATGATGGTCAACCCATTTATATCATCACAGTATTGGTGTGTGTTATGATGGTCAACCCATTTATATCATCACAGTACTGGTGTGTTATGATGGTCAACCCATTTATATCATCACAGTACTGGTGTGTATGATAGGCAACCCATTTATATCATCACAGTACTATGTGTGTTATGATGGTCAACTCATTTATATCATCACAGTACTTGCGTGTTATATGATGGTCAAACCATTTATATCATCACAGTACTGGTGTGTGTTATGATAGTCAACCCATTTATATCATCACAGTACTGGTGTGTATGATAGTCAACCCATTGATATCATCACAGTACTGGTGTGTGTTTTGATGGTCAACCCATTATATCATCACAGTATTGGTGTGTGTTATGATGGTCAACCCATTTATATCATCACAGTACTGGTGTGTGTTATGATGGTCTACCCATTTATATCATCACAGTACTGGTGTGTTTTATGATGATCAACCCATTAGATCATCATAGTACTGGCGTGTGTTATGATGGTCTACCCCTTTATATCATCACAGTACTGGTGTGTTATGATGGTCAACCCATTTATATCATCACAGTACTGGTGTGTGTTATGATAATCAACCCATTATATCATCACAGTACTGGTGTGTGTTATGATAGTCAACCCATTTATGTCATCACAGTACTGCTGTGTGTTTTGATGGTCAATCCATTTATATCTTCACAGTGCTTGTGTGTTATATGATGGTCAAACTATTTATATCATGACAGTACTGCTGTGTATGATAGTCAACCCATTTATATCATCACAGTACTGGTGTGTGTTATGATGGTCAACCCATTATATTATCACAGTACTGGTGTGTGTTATGATGGTCTACCCATTAATATCATCACAGTACTGGTGTGTATTATGATAGACAATCCATTCATATCATCACAGTACTGCTGTGTGTTATGATAGTCAACCCATTTATATCATCACAGTACTGGTATGTGTTATGATGGTCTACCGATTAATGTGATCACCGTACTGGTGTGTGTTATGATGGTCTACCCATTTATATCATCACAGTACTGGTGTGTGTTATGATGGTCAACCCATTTATATCATCACAGTACTGGTGTGTGTTATGATAGTCAACCCATTTATATCATCACAGTACTGGTGTGTGTTATGATAGTCAACCCATTTATATCATCACAGTACTGGTGTGTGTTATCATGGTCAACCCATTTATATCATCACAGTATTGGTGTGTGTTATGATGGTCAACCCATTTATATCATCACAGTACTGGTGTGTGTTATGATGGTCAACCCATTTATATCATCACAGTACTGGTGTGTGTTATGATGGTCTACCCATTTATATCATCACAGTACTGGTGTGTTATGATGTTTAACCCATTTATATCATCACAGTACTGGTGTGTTATGATGGTCAACCCATTTATATCATCACAGTACTGGTGTGTATGATAGTCAACCCATTTATATCATCACAGTACTATGTGTGTTATGATGGTCAACTCATTATATCATCACAGTACTGGTGTGTGTTATGATGGTCTACCCATTTATATCATCACAGTACTGGTGTGCGTTATGATGGTAAACCCATTAAATCATCATAGTACTGGTGTGTGTTATGATGGTCTACCCCTTTATATCATCACAGCACTGGTGTATGTAATGATAGTCAACCCATTTATATCATCACAGTACTGGTGTGTGTTATGATGGTCTACCCATTTATATCATCACAGTACTGGTGTGCGTTATGATGGTCAACCCATTAAATCATCATAGTACTGGTGTGTGTTATGATGGTCTACCCCTTTATATCATCACAGTACTGCTGTATGTTATGATAGTCAACCCATTTATATCATCACAGTACTGGTGTGTGTTATTATAGTCAACCCATTTATATCATCACAGTACTGGTGTGTGTTATGATAGTCAACCCATTATATCATCACAGTACTGGTGTGTGTTATGATGGTCTACCCATTTATATCATCACAGTACTGGTGTGTTATGATAGTCAAACCATTTATATCATCACAGTACTGGTGTGTGTTATGATAGTCAACCCATTTATATCATCACAGTACTGGTGTGTGTTATGATAGTCAACCCATTTATATCATCACAGTACTGGTATGTTATGATGGTCAACCCATTTATATCATCACAGTACTTGCGTGTTATATGATGGTCAAACCATTTATATCCCCACAGTACTGGTGTGTGTTATGATGGTCAACCCATTTATATCATCACAGTACTGGTGTGTGTTATGATAGTCAACCCATTATATCATCACAGTACTGGTGTGTGTTATGATGGTCTACCCATTTATATCATCACAGTACTGGTGTGTTATGATAGTCAACCCATTTATATTATCACAGTACTGGTGTATGTTACGATAATCAACCCATTTATATCATCACAGTACTGGTGTGTGTTATGATAGTCAACCCATTTATATCATCAGAGTACTGGTGTGTATTATGATAGTCAACCCATTTACATCATCACAGTACTGGTGTGTGTTATGATGGTCAACCCATTTATATCATCACAGTATTGGTGTGTGTTATGATGGTCAACCCATTTATATCATCACAGTACTGGTGTGTTATGATGGTCAACCCATTTATATCATCACAGTACTGGTGTGTATGATAGTCAACCCATTTATATCATCACACTACTATGTGTGTTATGATGGTCAACTCATTTATATCATCACAGTACTTGCGTGTTATATGATGGTCAAACCATTTATATCATCACAGTACTGGTGTGTGTTATGATAGTCAACCCATTTATATCATCACAGTACTGGTGTGTATGATAGTCAACTCATTCATATCATCACAGTACTGGTGTGTGTTTTGATGGTCAACCCATTATATCATCACAGTATTGGTGTGTGTTATGATGGTCAACCCATTTATATCATCACAGTACTGGTGTGTGTTATGATGGTCTACCCATTTATATCATCACAGTACTGGTGTGTTTTATGATGATCAACCCATTAGATCATCATAGTACTGGCGTGTGTTATGATGGTCTACCCCTTTATATCATCACAGTACTGGTGTGTTATGATGGACAACCCATTTATATCATCACAGAACTGGTGTGTGTTATGATAATCAACCCATTATATCATCACAGTACTGGTGTGTGTTATGATGGTCAACCCATTATATTATCACAGTACTGGTGTGTGTTATGATGGTCTACCCATTTATATCATCACAGTACTGGTGTGTATTATGATAGACAATCCATTTATATCATCACAGTACTGGTGTGTGTTATGATAGTCAACCCATTTATATCATCACAGTACTGGTGTGTGTTATGATAGTCAACCCATTTATACCATCACAGTACTGGTGTGTGTTATGATAGTCAACCCATTTATATCATCACAGTACTGGTGTGTGTTATAATAGTCAACCCATTTATATCATCACAGTACTGGTGTGTGTTAAAACAGACAACCCATTTATATCATCACAGTACTGGTGTATGTTCTGATGGTCAACCCATTTATATCATCACAGTACTGGTGTGTGTTATGATGGTCAACCCCTTTATATCATCACAGTACTGGTGTGTGTTATGATGGTCAACCCATTTATATCATCACAGTACTGGTGTGTGTTATGATGGTCAACCCATTTATATCATCACAGTACTGGTGTGTGTTATAATAGTCAATCCATTTATATCATCACAGTACTGGTGTGTGTTATGATGGTCAACCCATTTATATCATCACAGTACTGGTGTGTGTTATAATAGTCAACCCATTTATATCATCCCAGTACTGGTGTGTGTTATGATGGTGAACCCCTTTATATCATCACAGTACTGGTGTGTGTTATGATGGTCAACCCATTTATATCATCACAGTACTGGTGTGTGTTATAATAGTCAACCCATTTATATCATCACAGTACTGGTGTGTGTTAAAACAGACAACCCATTTATTTCATCACAGTACTGGTGTGTGTTATAATAGTCAACCCATTTATATCATCACAGTACTGGTGTGTGTTCTGATGGTCAACCCATTTATATCATCACAGTACTGGTGTGTGTTATGATGATCAACCCATTTATTTGATCACAGTACTGGTGTGTGTTATGATGGTCTACCCATTTATATCATCACAGTACTGGTGTGTGTTATGATGATCAACCCATTTATATCATCACAGTACTGGTGTGTGTTATAACAGTCTACCCATTTATATCATCACAGTACTGGTGTGTGTTAAAACAGACAACCCATTTATATCATCACAGTACTGGTGTGTGTTATAATAGTCAACCCATTTATATCATCACAGTTCTGGTGTGTGTTAAAACAGACAACCCATTTATATCATCACAGTACTGGTGTATGTTCTGATGGTCAACCCATTTATACCATCACAGTACTGGTGTGTGTTATGATAATCAACCCATTTATATCATCACAGTACTGGTGTGTGTTATGATGGTCTACCCATTTATATCATCACAGTACTGGTGTATGTTCTGATGGTCAACCCATTTATATCATCACAGTACTGGTGTGTGTTATGATAATCAACCCATTTATATCATCACAATACTGGGGTGTGTTATGATGGTCAACCCATTTATGTCATCACATTACTGGTGTGTTATGATGGTCAAACCATTTATATCATCACAGTACTTGTGTGTTATATGATGGTCAACCCATTTATATCATCACAGGACTGGTGTGTGTTATGATAGTCAACCCATTTATGTCATCACATTACTGGTGTGTTATGATGGTCAAACCATTTATATCATCACAGTACTTGTGTGTTATATGATGGTCAACCCATTTATATCATCACAGGACTGGTGTGTGTTATGATGGTCTACCCATTTATATCATCATAGTACTGGTGTATGTTATGATAGTCAACCCATTTATATCATCACCGTACTGGTGTGTGTTATGATAGTCAACCCATTTATATCATGACAGTACTGGTGTGTGTTATGATAGTCAACCCATTTATATCATCACCGTACTGGTGTGTGTTATGATAGTCAACCCATTTACATCATGACAGTACTGGTGTGTGTTATGATAGTCAACCCATTTATATCATCACAGTACTGGTGTGTGTTATGATGGTCAACCCATTTATATCATCACAGTACTGGTGTGAGGTATGATGGTCTACCCATTTATATCATCACAGTACTGGTGTGTGTTATGATGATCAACCCATTTATATCCTCACAGTACTGGTGTGTGTTATAACAGTCAACCCATTTATATCATCACAGTACTGGTGTGTGTTAAAACAGACAACCCATTTATATCATCACAGTACTGGTGTGTGTTATAATAGTCAACCCATTTATATCATCACAGTACTATTGTGTGTTAAAACAGACAACCCATTTATATCATCACAGTACTGGTGTATGTTCTGATGGTCAACCCATTTATACCATCACAGTACTGGTGTGTGTTATGATAATCAACCCATTTATATCATCACAGTACTGGTGTGTGTTATGATGGTCTACCCATTTATATCATCACAGTACTGGTGTATGTTCTGATGGTCAACCCATTTATATCATCACAGTACTGGTGTGTGTTATGATAATCAACCCATTTATATCATCAAAATACTGGTGTGTGTTATGATGGTCAACCCATTTATGTCATCACATTACTGGTGTGTTATGATGGTCAAACCATTTATATCATCACAGTACTTGTGTGTTATATGATGGTTAACCCATTTATATCATCACAGGACTGGTGTGTGTTATGATAGTCAATCGATTTATGTCATCACATTACTGGTGTGTTATGATGGTCAAACCATTTATATCATCACAGTACTTGTGTGTTATATGATGGTCAACCCATTTATATCATCACAGGACTGGTGTGTGTTATGATGGTCTACCCATTTATATCATCATAGTACTGGTGTATGTTATGATAGTCAACCCATTTATATCATCACCGTACTGGTGTGTGTTATGATAGTCAACCCATTTATATCATGACAGTACTGGTGTGTGTTATGATAGTCAACCCATTTATATCATCACCGTACTGGTGTGTGTTATGATAGTCAACCCATTTACATCATGACAGTACTGGTGTGTGTTATGATAGTCAACCCATTTATATCATCACAGCACTGGTGTGTGTTATGATGGTCAACCCATTTATATCATCACAGTACTGGTGTGTGTTATGATGGTCTACCCATTTATATCATCACAGTACTGGTGTGTGTTATGATGGTCTACCCATTTATATCATCACAGTACTGGTGTGTGTTATAATAGTCAACCCATTTATATCATCATAGTAATGGTGTATGTTATGATGGTGTACCCATTTATATCATCACAGTACTGGTGTGTGTTATAATAGTCAACCCATTTATATCATCATAGTACTGGTGTATGTTATGATGGTCTACCCATTTATATCATCACAGTACTGGTGTGTGTTATGATGGTCAACCCATTTATATCATCACAGTACTGGTGTATGTTATGATAATCAACCCATTATATCATCACGGTACTGGTGTGTTTTATGATGGATAACGCTTTTATATCATCACAGTACTGGTGTGTGCTATGATAGTCAACCTATTTATATCATCACAGTACTGGTGTGTGTTATGATAGTTAACCCATTTATATCATCACAGTGTCGGTGTGTGTTATGATGGTCAATCCATTTATATTATCACAGTACTGGTGTGTGTTATGATGGATAACGCTTTTATGTCATCACAGTACTTATGTGTGTTATGATAGTTAACCCATTTATGTCATCACAGTATTGGTGTGTGTTATGATAGTGAATCTATTTATATCACCGCAGTATTGGTATCTATTGTAGTGCTAAGCGCATTTAAATCGTTGCAATATTAGTATGTGTTATAATGATCCTAAATTAGTTTAACTATTTTTTGCAGGCAACTTCCAAATGTCGCGGAATTCTTTATTTTCTTGAAAAAGGATCACTGTATGTATGCTTATACACTCACTTATCATATAATCTGTTATCATATAATTACTTATCATAGAATCACTTATCATATAATCAATTATCATATAATCTGTTATCATATCGTAACTTATCATATAATCGCTTATCATATAATTACTTATCATATCATCACTTATCATATCATCACTTATCATATCATCACTTATCATATCATCACTTATCATATCATCACTTATCATATCATCACTTATCATATCATCACTTATCATATCATCACTTATCATATCATCACTTATCATATCATCACTTATCATATAATCACTTATCATATAATCGCTTATCATATAATCGCTTATCATATAATCACTTATCATATAATCGCTTTTCATATTATCGCTTATCATATAATTACTTATCATATAATCCCTTATCATATAATCACCTATTATATAATCATTTATCATATCATCACTTATCATATAATTGCTTATCATATGAAATACATATATTTATACAGAAAAAGGACATAAATTTAGATAAATAACAAGAAACATTTAATATCCACAAATTTTGGACTCTTGGCCTTTATCAAATGCAAACAAAGAATTGCAAAATCTTTAAGTAAAATCCGTTACTTCTGGTTAAATTGGTCCAGCGCAAAATACTATTTCTTTGAAAGAGTAGAAATCTGTATTCAATATATACTATGATACAAAGAGTATGAAGCTATCTGGTAAAACCTACACCATGACACAATGAGTAGAAAGCTGTCGTGTTATATATACATGAACAATGATACAAAGAGTATAAAGATGTCTGGTAAAACCTATACTATGACACAATGAGTAGAAAGCTGTCGTGTTATATATACATCAACAATGATACAAAGAGTATAAAGCTGTCTGGTAAAACCTATACCATGACAAAATGAGTAGAAAGCTGTCATGTTATATATACATCAACAATGATACAAAGAGTATAAAGCTGTCTGGTAAAACCTATACCATGACACGATGAGTAGAAAGCTGTCGTGTTATATATACATGAACAATGATACAAAGAGTATAAAGTTATCTGGTAAAACCTACACTATGACACAATGAGTAGAAAGCTGTCGTGTTATATATACATGAACAATGATACAAAGAGTATGAAGCTCTCTTGTATAACCTATACCATCACACGATGAGTAGAAAGCTGTCGTGTTGTATATACATGAACAATGATACAAAGAGTATAAAGTTATCTGGTAAAACCTACACCATGACACAATGAGTAGAAAGCTGTCGTGTTATATATACATGAACAATGATACAAAGAGTATAAAGCTGTCTGGTATAACCTATACCATGACACGATGAGTAGAAAGCTGTCGTGTTATATATACATGAACAATGATACAAAGAGTATAAAGTTATCTGGTAAAACTTACACCATGACACAATGAGTAGAAAGCTGTCGTGTTATATATACATGAACAATGATACAAAGAGTATGAAGCTATCTGGTAAAACATATACCATGACACAATGAGTAGAAAGCTGTCGTGTTATATATACATGAACAATGATACAAAGAGTATAAAGCTGTCTGGTAAAACCTACACCATGACACAATGAGTAGAAAGCTGTCGTGTTATATATACATGAACAATGATACAAAGAGTATAAAGCTGTCTGGTAAAACCTATACCATGACACAATGAGTAGAAAGCTGTCGTGTTATATATACATGAACAATGATATAAAGAGTATAAAGCTGTCTGGTAAAACCTATACCATGACACAATGAGTAGAAAGCTGTCGTGTTCTATATACATGAACAATGATACAAAGAGTATGAAGCTATCTGGTAAAACCTATATCATGACACAATGAGTAGAAAGCTGTCGTGTTATATATACATGAACAATGATACAAAGAGTATAAAGCTGTCTGGTAAAACCTACACCATGACACAATGAGTAGAAAGCTGTCGTGTTATATATACATGAACAATGATACAAACAGTATGAAGCTATCTGGTAAAACCTATACCATGACACAATGAGTAGAAAGCTGTCGTGTTATATATACATGAACAATGATACAAAGAGTATAAAGCTGTCTGGTAAAACCTACACCATGACACAATGAATAGAAAGCTGTCGTGTTATATAGACATGAACAATTATACAAAGAGTATAAAGCTGTCTGGTAAAACCTATACCATGACACAATGAGTAGAAAGCTGTCGTGTTATATATACATGAACAATGATATAAACAGTATGAATCTATCTGGTAAAACCTATATCATGACACAATGAGTAGAAAGCTGTCGTGTTATATATACATGAACAATGATACAAAGAGTATAAAGCTGTCTGGTAAAACCTATACCATGACACAATGAGTAGAAAGCTGTCGTGTTATATATACATGAACAATGATACAAAGAGTATAAAGCTGTCTGGTAAAACCTATACCATGACACAATGAGTAGAAAGCTGTCGTGTTATATATACATGAACAATGATACAAAGAGTATGAAGCTATCTGGTAAAACCTATACCATGACACAATGAGTAGAAAGCTGTCGTGTTATATATACATGAACAATGATACAAAGAGTATAAAGCTGTCTGGTAAAACCTATATCATGACACAATGAATAGAAAGCTGTTGTGTTCTATATACATGAACAATGATACAAAGAGTATGAAGCTGTCTGGTAAAACCTATATCATGACACAATGAGTAGAAAGCTGTCGTGTTATATATACATGAACAATGATACAAAGAGTATGAAGCTATCTGGTAAAACCTATACCATGACACAATGAGTAGAAAGCTGTCGTGTTCTATATACATGAACAATGATACAAAGAGTATGAAGCTGTCTGGTAAAACCTATATCATGACACAATGGTCAATCCACATTCTGTCGTACATATATGCTCTATTCGTATGCAGTTCATTTGTTAATCAGCATTGACTGTCAGCAACTTTATAACAGTTCATGCACTGTATATAGTATAATCTTTTCAATGGACACTAGGATAAAATTGTCGAATTTCGTGTTAGCCGCCATTATTGGCTTCAAAATGTTGTTTACCTTGTCATTGTATTACTACGCGATCAAGTCACATGTATCAGGGATAAAATAGTATTGTAGTGCCGTAATAAATTATGTTTACAGGACACTTATTAAATTTTTGTTTCCACATATAAGCTAAATAAAATGATAAGAAATGAATCCTATATTTTTTTTTTGGTTAATTGAGGTATCAATCTAAAATTTGGACGGAAAACTTTTCCATCAATGCGCTTCGCGCACTGATGTAGTTTTCCATCCAAATTTTAGGTTGATACCTCAATCAACCAAATATTTTGAGTTATTTTCTCACTTGAGGCAATAGTCATCATAAAACAACTTAGAAACTTTACTTAGAAACTGGAGAGAAATCCGGAGGGGTATTCTTCATTTCTCTGGATCATCTCTGCGTTTATCAATGAACCTCATTTAAGGAAAATGGGGCAAAGCATTGTCCATATTCCTTGAATTTTCGACAGATTCGATTCATTGTCAAATGTTGGTAAAACAATTGAAATTTCCCGGTCAGATGCCTAGCAATGCGAAATAACAAAAAAAAAAATATTTTCTTTTTATTCTGATATCTCTGAGGGTTCGAAGCAACAAAAAATGTTATTAACACAAAGTTAATAACTTCAGCCATACGACAAAAATTACAGTTTTAAAAATTTGTTTTACATGCCCTAATTTTTGGAATTATACCGAATTGTAGGGTATACAACTTTAAGCATACAGATTTTATTTATTTTAAAGGCTTTTGACTAAAGTCTGAATTCCTTTCTAATATGCTGCATCATTAATTGTTTGGTAATTTCAAACGCCTATTTCGAAAATAAAACGTTTACGTAAATGTTGTTATCAACGTTCACCACTAAATTTAGATGCACGTACCGGGGTATTATCATCTATATCTTTCTCATATTTAATCTATCTTTTTTAAACAATTCAAAATGACTCTCGCAAATATTTAGATCATGAATAATGCATCTAATTGAAAAGAACAAATAACCCGCAAAAACCGCTCGTGTTATACCGCGATATTTAGAAAAGAAATGTACTTTTAGTAGTAATACGATGTATAGCCACAATCAACAGTAATGTTGCGGTGAATCACCGCGATTGACCATCGCGGTGGTGAAGTGGTGTGCAGCGATTTGCGGTGATATGAACGCGATTTTCTGCGTCAAAATAGTCAACCGTGTAACCGTTAATTTTTGCTTAATTATCATATTTACTTTCTATTGATGCGTTTCAGTTTTGTTTAGTACTAGATTTCTTACTCGTTAATTTGTAGGTTTTAAAATTTCCACTTGTTTTGTAATCAATTTTTCACTCCTCCGAACTGACCTTATTTTTAGCATGTTACTTTATGACTATCCTCAGCCTGACAGTTCGTGGTATGTTGAGCTCCGTTTGAATTTGCCAAGGAAAGAAACAAAGATTATATGAAGTTGAAAATGGTCATTTATTAAAAATGACATAAAACATTCCATAAGTTGTAATCTGACTACTGTGTCAAATAAAATCACAAACTATAAACAAGTCAAAAGTTATGAATGAACCATACTATACATAATTAAACCTTGTTGCAAAACTGACTTGTTTCAATATACTGAAAATTCAAAGATGGGGCACTAAAGTCCGCCCCTTCTATAGAGTTATAAGCTGTTTACTATGTAAAATACAAGCACAAAGTATAAACGAGTCAAAAGTAATGAGTGAACTATATTATAAAATCAGCAGTACACAATAAAAACATAAGCATACAAATATGCAGTACAGAGCAATAAAAGCTGTAACACGAAACCAAAATTATAAAGTTTGGAACCTGACATCCAACATAACAATAGATAATAAGGCTGACTAGAATGTATAAATGAACAAGCTACGAATTAAACCAAAAGAAAGTAATCCGTAGAATATAAAAGTTGCATACATAAAAGTAGAAAATTTAAAAACGTATCACATGCCTTCCGCTTACATTTGGTAGGTGAAAGGAGTAAGGGGTGGGGGGAGGGAAATGTTTTGAAGTTGCAGCTGCTTTAACTTACACAACGCTTTGACTGACGCTCATGAATATTAATGAGATATTCTTGCGCGCAGCGTTCACTGCGCAGTACTACCCAAGGAAGCAAGGGTTATCTTTCCTAGACCTAATAACTATACGGTATTCATAAATACACTTATTACGAATAAATGGTAATTTATGACTATCCTCAGCCTGACAGTTCGTGGTATGTTGAGCTCAGTTTGAATTTGCCATGTTACTATGCAACGAGATGAGTTAATTGAATTTTACAGTAAGTATTTGTGTTGTTGCTAGGTTACCAAAGGAGGATACTTTTTCCCTTATAAATACGGTGATCTTGTTTTCACCGCATTTTCAGCTTTAAGTTCGGTTAGCTCAGTTCAGCTCAGTCTTTTTACTTTCCATGTTTCATTGTCAGATTATTTGTATTTGGATTTAATAATGTTCCATCGCATTGTATATATTCACCATGTTCGTTTCATTGCGTTAATAGTTTTAAACAAGCGTTATTCTTAAACAATGGATAATTTCAGTGATTGTGACTGCGTGTGTCCGAGACGCCCTATGTGATCACAAGTTTTTTCGTCGTTATGTAGATATATTTCAAACCCAACACAGCAATTTACGAATGGCCGTGTGCCTGTCCGTTCGTCCACGCTACGCGGAGAATTAACCCATCGCTTTCGCGGAATATTCATTGAATTTCGTGACGTCAAAATACATTGTACTGCCTGCCCCTGGTGGGAGTCATAACTTTGTACTGCCTGCATTGGTTTGAATAATGTTTCACAGAATTGTTGCCCAGGTGTGTCATGACTTGGAACCAAAGTTAAATTTCATTATAAGCATTATCTTACAAGAGTTTTGCCGCTTAAATGTAATTTAGTAGAATATTAGATATGCACCTTTGAATCCATAAATAAGCGGGAGGAAATTTCTCCATACATTCTTTTCAATTTAAGCGGCGGGCGTATTACTCCATGTTAGGCGTTGCTCTTGTTTGTAAAAACAAACAACACACATTATATTGCTTACATGTATTTTGTAAAGGGACAACACATATTGCATCGCTTATTATGATTGATTGATTCATTGAATACAAGTATTGTTTACGTCACTCCACGATTATTTCACGTATATAGTTATATAATTATTGTAAGAAATGGAATCTTACTGTAAACACGGATAAGACTAAAATTATGATATTTAAAAATTGGGAAGAGTGAAAGAAAATGAGACATGGGTGTATAACAATTATGAATTGGTAATTGTAACTACTAGTTACTTACTATGGTAAATTTACAAAAACACAACAACAGCTAGCTGATCAAGGAAGAAAAGCGCTCTTTAGTATCAGTAGTAAACTGAATAACTTCTTTTTCAATAATAAGACAAAATGTTCAATTTTTGATGCGTACGTAAACAGTATTCTTTCATATGCCTTAGAGGTGTGGGGTTTTAACAAAGGTAATGATATCGAAAAAGTACATTTAATGTTTTGTAAAAGAGTTCCTGGCCTGAAGAGAAACGTTAGTAACAAACTTTTATATTTTGAACTGTGTAGATTTCCATGTTATATTTTCTGGAAAATGAAAGTGAAAGAAAATTGATTTCTAAAAACCTGTTACGAAGATATGGTAAATGAAAATGATGAATGGATTGAAGGTATCAGAGCAGAACTGGATAGATTTGGATTAAGCTTTTTATGGTACAATAATTTTGACGGAAAGTGTGTTTATATGATAATAAAACAGAGAATTAAAGATATATTTAATCAAGAAATAAGGTCAAAAATCGATGTCATGGCGAAAAGTTATTTGTTTAAGTTTATTGTAAAGAATCATTGCCTTCAGTTTTATCTTACAAAATCACTACCTGTAAAAATTTGAGAAATGATAACTAAACTTAGAATGTCTGTACATAACCTTAACCTAGAAAATGGAAGATATTTATACAAGCGTAAATGTGTATTATGTAACATGAATGAGATAGAAGATGAATATCATTTTATACTTCAATGTCCAGTTATGAAACAGTAAGAAAACAGTATATCAAAAGGTATTATTGTCGTAATATCTGAATTTTTAAGTTAATTCAAATACTTAGTACTGAAAATGTTAAAAAAATAAGGGGATTAGGAAAATTTTTGGTGGAAGCTAATAATATTCGTGACGAATTATTTCTAAATGGATCTTGAAAGAAAAAAGAGGAGTTACTGGCTCAGTTATGTGACAGAAGTCACCATAGAGCTATACAATAAAATGAAGTCTAAAATATTATTCACTAGACTGTTAAGTTATATCACTGATATATGCCGACTTATTCTGTTAATCTATTACATGTATATTTGCACTAATTATGAAAAAGCAAGAAATTAAACTGTATACATTTGTATCTGCAGTTGTATCCTATATATCTTTCGATATACGGAATAAAATAAACTGAGCTGAAACTGACGGCATCTGCTTGATGCATTGCATAGAAATTTAGACCTTTGCAACGGACCCACCTGAAGCAGTGAGGGATCTTTTACGTGCCACACCTACCGTGACACTGGACCTCGGTTTTTACTGTCTCATAACCTGTGCGCCCAGGGCGGGAGTCGAACCCGGGACGTCTTAGTCACAAATCGAACACCACATCCACTGAGCCACAACGGCTTTATTATGTATGGGATTGATTGATTTTTGTTTAACGTCACACCACGAATATTTCACGTATATGGTGACGGCATTTGCCTGATGCGGGGCATACCAATTTTGACCTTTGCAACGGACCCACCCGAAGTGAGCTTTAACGTGCCTCGGTTTTTACTGTCTCATCCGAAAGACAGGACACCGGTATGACCAAAGCGGGACTCGAACCCCGGCCTCCAGATCATTGGGCGAGCGCGATACCACTAGGCCACGCCGGTTTTATTATGTATAGTGTCTTTTTCTAACTTTCAATTTTTGTTATTTAAATGAGCACATGACTATGCTCACTTTAAATAACAAAAATTTTAAGTTAGAAAAAGACAGTAGGAACAACATACATACGGGTATATCACTAATTGTTTATAGGGACAACATACAATTATCATATCGGTTATTTTGTATAGATACAGCATACAGTATATCGGTTATTTTGTATACATACAACATTTAGTATATCAGTTATTTTGTATAAATACAACATACAATAAATCGGTTATTTTGTATAGATACAACATACGATATATCGGTTATTTTGTATACATACGTCATTCAGTATATCGGTTATTTTGTATACATACAACATTCAGTATATCGGTTATTTTGTATAAATACAACATACATATATCGGTTATTTTGTATACATACATCATTCAGTATATCGGTTATTTTGTATACATACAACATTCAGTATATCGGTTATTTTGTATAAATACAACATACATATATCAGTTATTTTGTATACATACAGCATACAATAGATCGGTTATTTTGTATAGATACAACATACAGTATATCGGTTATTTTGTATAGATACAACATACAATATATCGGTTATTTTGTATAGATACAACATACAGTATAGCGGTTATTTTGTATAGATACAACATACAATATATCGGTTATTTTGTATAGATACAACTTACAGTATATTGATTATTTGTATAGGGACAATATCCATCATATCACTTATTTTGTAAAGAGACAACATACAATATATCGCTTATTTTGTATAGGGACAACATACAATATATCGCTTATTTTGTATAGGGGCAACATACATTGTATCAATCACAATGCATCTTAGTCCAGAAACCTGGAGAGGTCAGCCAATCACATTCAATATAAAACTTGAAGGCGAAAATGGACTAGTGGAGACGACATTGACAGTTGAATGTTCCATCTGTTCAGCCAAAGACTGGAAAAGAACTTTTGACAGATACCATAAGATGTTTGTGGCGGAAGATGTTGGGATTATTCAAAATGTCGAAATAATAGTAAGTGAATTTGAAGATCAGTTCTCCGATAACAATTGCGCTGAATATTTGATTTAGCTTATATATATATAAGCACAAAGACAATACAGCTACCAAGGCACCCTATAATTCACTTGTATTTGTTCCCCAACGAAAACTCGAACCCATGACCTATGGTACTGAATCAGCTGTCATGCATCTAACCGACTGAGCTACCCAAGCTTCACAAAAATAGAGCTTTTATAGCCAATCATTAGCTAATCGTGCAATTTCAGACAAAGAATACTCTTATTTTTCTTATAATTAATCCTCATGATTTTCAGGGGCGGATGTAGAAAGTTCATTTTCGGGGAGGGGGAGGCACAATTGAAGCCGAAGGCTTCACTGTGGCGCGTAGTGCGGAGGGTGATTGCAGGAGGGGTCCGAGGTCTCCCCCGGAAAATTTTCGGGAAAATGGTTCAAAATGTTACATTTTTAAATAACTATTGCGTAGCCATTTTTTGTAATGACCTTAAATGTTTTCTTAATCCAAAGTTACATCAGATAAATCTAATATAACTTCGATTGCAGTTTTTATAAATTCGTTATATCTAAATCAAATTTTATCAATTTACAATACTCTTTGTGTTGTGCATAGTTATTTTTTACAACTGATTCTAATTAATATCGCTCCGTTATAGTCGATGTTTACTAAGGGTTTTGACAGGAGAGGTAGTACTTTGAAAATATTTTGATTCTCTGTCTGATACCCGATGAATGATACATAGATTTAAGTCTACACAACGGGTCAGCCGAAATCGAACCCAGGACTACTCAGTCTGGAGTCAAGCAAACTACCGACCAAAACAAAATACAAACTTTTCATGTCATTTTTCTTTTATTAAAGGGAATGAATAGCGGACAAACAAGTGCCATTTTTCGGTTGTTGGTGAAAGTGATCAAAAAACGCCAAATAGTGAGTTACAACATAGACCGACTGCAGTGTAAAAGTAATTCATATACATGTAGAGTTGGCTCTCTATCGAAAGAAGAGAAACCAGTTGGTAAGATTAGGAAGTACAGTCAGTTAATTTGATCTATTATGCATACATGCACTAAATATATATTACTATTAATCTTAAGCATTGTTTTCTGGATCTGGACAAGAATTTAGATAGCTTCTACATATGTTTGTCTGTATTGTTCTCGAATCAACAATTATATATAATGACATCATCTCCATTGTATTCATACATAGTGGAATATGGGAGAAGCGTGCATAGGTTTTTTGAGAGGAAAAAAGGTGCAGGAACTTTTCAATTTTAGTAATAATATCTATACATGTAGTATTGTATTTAAAGGATTTTCGCAATTCTTTAGGATTTCAAAAAAAGGAAAGGATGAGTGCAACACTATGCTATACATGAGTAGGTTTCACTGTACTCCTCTTGAGTACAGGTAAAAGGATTTTGATATAAAACATGGCATGATTGAAAGTAGTACATAAGGACGAATTGCATTCCCTTCACCCGAGGCAGCCGGAACCAAGATGGCGGCTTTCCAGACCTTAATGTTTTCAGAGACTTTCGCCAAGATGGCGTCTTTCCAGATCAAGGTTTTCAATGACTTGCGCCGAGATGGCGGTCAATTTCTTCAGAAATGTAAATGTTTGGTAGAGGTAACCATCACGCCTCATTATCCAGACCCCACCGGAGTCAAGATGGCCACCTCCGTAGTTTTAGTCCACATTGCTAATACTTTACTACATCATCGGGACCCACAAAATAAAATCCTGCTCCGGCCATATGTATGGCAGAAGGTCCCTTCCAATCTAAAAATGTGTTAAGACGTTCTGTAAACCTATGCATTTTACCTTCGTATACTTATCTCTTACGAGGTCATCATAATAAATGTCTTATGACATGTCTGTAATTATATACTCACCACTACCTACGCTCTCTAAATGAGTTATCCGTACATTCCGAATCTTCAAGCGACACTGCACATAAAAACAATATACCCTGTCTCCCTTCCCAGAGTGAATAAAACTCGTCCTTGCTATTTCTTCCTTTGTAGGCCCAGGTAAAAACTTTGGCCAATTCTCAAACGTTTTAAACGCTCATTTTAGTTTCTATACAAGGCATGTGTCATGGGAATATAGAGGTGAACCAACGCGACACGGGTGAACTGCACTAGATATCCATAGCTTGTGCCGAAACCAATTCTGTTACATGGCTTTTATAGATATTCTGAAAATACTGTTACTAAACTGGATATTCTAAACATACTGTTACTGAAAAGATCTTTCTCATGTTTTCTTATCAGGCTTTTTGATGAAATTTACGCGTGTGTCTTATACATTCTGAACAGTAGTAAATGGCTTCTTCGTTTTGAAAGCCAGCGTGGCCTAGTGGTATCGCTCTGGACTCCTGATCGGGAGGCCGGGGTTCGAGTCCCGCTCTGGTCATGCCATCTTTCGGATGAGACAGTAAAAACCGAGGCCCCGTGTTGTGGTATGCATGGCACGTTAAAGATCCCTCACTGCTTCGGGTGGGTCCGTTGCAAAGGTCAAAATTTGTATGCCCCGCATCAGGCAGATGCCGTTACCATATACGTGAAATATTCGTGGTGTGACGTTAAACAAAAATTAATCAATCAATCTTCATTTTGATTATCTTAGTTCTGGATGGAGACCAGAACCCTCGTAAAACTCCTCTGGGTTGACCGATCTATGCTTCCCGATGTTCTCAAATTTTACTTCGGCAAAAGAGGGGAGACATTTCTTTAAATTATTCCTAGGGACTTACTCTGTGATGAAAACCCCACCTCCCATCTTTCCGGTACTTCAATGTCTACCTCTATCATCCCAAACAAAATTTCTCCCCGTACACTTGCCAAACTTTGTTTTTCATTGACACCCCCTACCCTATGCTTTCTTTAAAACATTGGTCTCAATCCCCATCCAAGGCATGAATTTCAGGATGTTTTTGAGAAACTCTTCAAACTCACATTCCCACATTTCAATAACATGATACCCCTTCCCTTTCAAATTCAGTTGTTTTCTGCGTCAATTCAGTAACCTGGACCTACAAATGAAGAAATAGTAAGGGAGTGCTTACATTACATTTACATTATCCTGTAGCTGGTTATAACACATTACTCCCCATGTGCCGAGAATGTGCCCTATTGATTTCGGGATCAAAATGCCAAAGGTCGAGGTCATAGTGAAAGATCTCTAGCTTGTAATGAGTCAGTATTCATGTCACATACATGTAAGTATCTAGTTTGTAGTGAGTCGGTATTTATATCACATAAGTCTCTACCTTATAAAAGTCTGTAAAAGTTTTCATGTCACAATACTTTCTAGCTTGTAATAAGTCACATTACCCTCTAGCTTGTAATGAGTCAGTAAAAGTTTTCATGTCACATTACTCTCTAGCTTGTAAGAAGTCAGTAAAAGTTTTCATGTCATATTACTGTCTAGCTTGTAATAAGTCAGTAAATGTTTAAATGTCACATTACCCTCTAGCTTGTAATGAGTCAGTAAAAGTTTTCATGTCACATTACTCTCTAGCTTGTAATAAGTTAGTCAAAGTTTTAATGTCATATTACTCTCTAGCTTGTGATAAGTCAGTAAAAGTTTTCATGTCATATTACTCTCTAGCTTGCAATAAGTCAGTAAAAGTTTTCATGTCACATTATCCACCAGCTTGTAATAAGTCAGTAAAAGTTTTCATATTACTCTCTAGCTTGCAATAAGTCAGTAAATGTTTCCATGTCACATTATCCTCCAGCTTGTAATAAGTCAGTAAAAGTTTTAATGTCATATTACTCTCTAGCTTGCAATAAGTCAGTAAAAGTTTCATGTCACATTATCCTCCAGCTTGTAATAAGTCAGTAAAAGTTTTAATGTCACATTATCCTCCAGCTTGTAATAAGTCAGTAAATGTTTAAATGTCACATTACCCTCTAGCTTGTAATGAGTCAGTAAAAGTTTTCATGTCACATTACTCTCTAGCTTGTAATAAGTTAGTCAAAGTTTTAATGTCATATTACTCTCTAGCTTGTAATAAGTCAGTAAAAGTTTTCATGTCTCATTATCCTCCAGCTTGTAATAAGTCAGTAAAAGTTTTCATGTCACTACTCTCTAGCTTGTAATAAGTCAGTAAAAGTTTTCATGTCACATTATCCTCCAGCTTGTAATAAGTCAGTAAATGTTTCCATGTCACATTATCCTCCGGCTTGTAATAAGTCAGTAAAAGTTTTCATGTCACTACTCTCTAGCTTGTAATAAGTCAGTAAAAGTTTTCATGTCACATTATCCTCCAGCTTGTAATAAGTCAGTAAAAGTTTTCATGTCACATAATCCTCCAGCTTGTAATAAGTCAGTAAAAGTTTTCATGTCACTACTCTCTAGCTTGTAATAAGTCAGTAAATGTTTCCATGTCACATTATCCTCCAGCTTGTAATAAGTCAGTAAAAGTTTTCATGTTACATTATCCTCCGGCTTGTAATAAGTCAGTAAAAGTTTTCATGTCACATTACTCTCTAGCTTGTAATAAGTTAGTCAAAGTTTTAATGTCATATTACTCTCTAGCTTGTAATAAGTCAGTAAAAGTTTTCATGTCTCATTATCCTCCAGCTTGTAATAAGTCAGTAAAAGTTTTCATGTCACTACTCTCTAGCTTGTAATAAGTCAGTAAAAGTTTTCATGTCACATTATCCTCCAGCTTGTAATAAGTCAGTAAATGTTTTCATGTCACATTATCCTCCAGCTTGTAATAAGTCAGTAAAAGTTTTCATGTCACATTATCCTCCAACTTGTAATAAGTCAGTAAAAGTTTTCATGTCACTACTCTCTAGCTTGTAATAAGTCAGTAAAAGTTTTCATGTCACTACTCTCTAGCTTGTAATAAGTCAGTAAATGTTTTCATGTCACATTATCCTCCAGCTTGTAATAAGTCAGTAAACGTTTTATTTTGTAATAAGGTGGTAAAGATATACAAAAGTAAAGAGATAACTGTATGACAATGTCTGCTCAAAGTAAAGCAAAATTATCAAAGAAAACCTTATCTTTCAGAACTTGACATGTATCCAGTACAGTTTGCATTTCAAAGTAAAACTGCTCAACAAAGTGAACCTGTCACCTCCAGAGACGTGGGTTATATGAACCTTGTGAGCAGTGTTCCAAGGGCATCCTACTGGGGAAATCCGAACACGCACTTGATGAGGGCTGAACAAGGCATGCGTATCGGCGTATGGGAAGAAGGACCTATGAGTCATTTACCAGTCTCAACGGGTATATCATAATAACATATCGAGTAGAAAGTACCAAAATATGTGAAGTTTGAATTACCCAATTAAATCCATAGCAATGATATGATGAAATGATTATAGTAACCATTACAAAGATTTTATGATATATATATATTCAATATTGAAATATAAATATGACGCGCGGAATACTTGAAGGGACATGTTATTTGCTCACTGCAGTTCCTTTTACGACGCTGGTTTATTTTTATATTGCACTGACTTTCAACCACGCACGCTTAATTTGCCGTGATTAGTACAGATGGATAGGTGCGGGAATTCAAATTGTGGGAAGGAATTGCCCCTCTTTCGAAATTTTGCCCTTAGGGACGGTCCATTTTTCATTTGATATGGGGGTGGCGTGGGTTTTTTTTTCGAAAATATTTCCTTGCTCGGAATATATGTAAAAAAATGATAATAAATTTGCTCATGATATCAGAAATTAAAAATAATTTTGCTCATATGTCGTGAAACCTATCAATACCAGACGCAGATTTAATTTAAATTTACAATATATAATTTTCTGTGTAAATATGTACTGTATGTAATTGGTATTCTCAGATCCAAATCTAAGATCATCTAACTGCAGTCACAATACCCAAAATCAAGTAACGAGGTGGACAGGGAGACCTGGTGCCTGGAAGGAGTAACATGCCCTGCTCCTTTTGCCTAATTCCGCCTTAAAATCAAAATATTCAAAGTCATTACACTATTCTTAAACCGTTTTATTTGGAGAACAAAAACTGATGCTAAATATTTATTAGGATATATATACAACGAAAAAGTAAAAAAACAGGCAATGACATGTGTCATATTCACCAAAGCAATAAAATGTGTGATGTTGCCTTCGCTCTTATACTTTGCTGTATACTTGTATATCCAGTATAGGGATTACTTTGTCAGGAGTCTGTCTGTCCGGCAGTCACACTTTAGTGGTAGTCACACTACAATCAAAGTTATTGCAGGCTACATTTGTGTTTGACTTGAACACTCTGGATAGTTTATATGAAAAAAACATCTTGCCCGGACTGGCCATGAAAAAAATAATTTTGCTTGTATTCAGCTTGAAAAAATCTTGCTGTGACAAAAAAACCAAGGCGCCTGTATCCCAGATTATCAAATGGACCGTGCTTTATTGAGGCAATAAAGTTGAGAATCATTGTACAATGTGCAGAAGTAAGATCGCTGAAGATCACAAATACTGTCACAACTTTTGTACAGTAGTTGAATCCTCAGCATACCTAGGAGAAGGCAAACATAAAGGAATAACGAATTCGATTTCGCAGCTTGCAATAAGCAATGAGCAAAAGGCTAACTGTATTAAGCAATTAGCAACCAGCAATAAACAATTAGCAAAAAGCAATTGACAATAACTTTATTGTCATAATAAGGGAAAATTTTCGGAAGAGGGGGCAGTCCTTTCCCACAATTTGAATTTCTGCACCTTTCCATCTTTATTAAGCCCGGCAGATTGCCCGTGCATGGATGAAAGTCTGCAATATAAAAAATAAATCAACGTCGTAAACGGAATTGCAATGAGCAATTAGCAATAACCAATGAGCAATTAGCAATAACCAATGAGCAATTAGCATGTCCCTTACATTACACCTTATTGGCATGTCCCTTACATTACACCTTATTGGCATGTCCCTTACATTACACCTTATTGGCATGTCCCTTACATTACACCTTATTGGCATGTCCCTTACATTACACTTTATTGGTATGTCCCTTACATTACACCTTATTGGATTGTCCCTTACTGGCATGTCCCTTACATTACACCTTACTGGTATGTCCCTTACATTACACCTTATTGGTATGTCCCTTACATTACACCTTATTGGCATGTCCCTTACATTACACCTTATTGGCATGTCCCTTACATTACACCTTATTGGCATGTCCCTTACATTACACCTTATTGGTATGTCCCTTACATTACACCTTAATGGCATGTCCCTTACATTACACCTTATTGGCATGTCCCTTACATTACACCTTATTGGCATGTCCCTTACATTACACCTTATAAGCATGTCCCTTACATTACACCTTATTGGTATTGTGTATATACTTATGCATTACTTCAGATTAATGTCCCATGAATAAGCCTAGGTCTGCTTCATTACGTGTGAAGATCATGTGATACTCGTTGACAAATTATTTAAAGTTGTATACCCTATGTTCGCATATTATAGGTAAATTTATTCTAAATTGTTTTGATTACATATATAGGTCTTTAACATATTAAAAAAAGAGCCCTTGTAAAGTCTGCGTTCAAATTCGTCATATTAAGCGAGATATGGCTGTTTAAAACGCGATGTTTGTAAACGGAATGTTTACAACCAACTCATCACGTGATCTAATTCGGAAGCCGCCGCATCATAGACACTGATGGAGGGCGAGGTGAATAAACTTGACGAGTAACTTTAAAAATCTGCATTCAAGTCTACTAAAGTTAGTATTTACTGAAATCGTTTTCTTCTGGAGTCTCCCTTCATCGTATTTGTTTTTGATTAAACTGCGCATGCGCGAAGTCAGGTTATGGTTGTATTTATGGAATACCCACTTTATTTACGAAGAATTCTCTTTTTATTTTGATATCTCTGAGGGTTTGAAGCAACAAAAAGTGTTATTAACGCAAAGTTAATAACTTCAGCCATACGAGAAAAATACAGTTTTTGTTTTACATGCCCTAATTTTTGATATTATACCGAATTGTAGAGTATACAACTTTAATACGAAGTATTTATGTGGGATTTCCCCAGTAATAAGAATAAAATTGCCTTTTCTATTGTTCTTTTGGTTCTTATTTTCAGACTGCTCCAGTGTCGTGTATCCATACGACTCGGAATATATGCCTATATATCACAAGGGCGCAGACTACTCTATCATTTCATTCGATGTTACAGTCATGTTGAATAAGATAGAAATTCATTCTAACGATTCAAATGTTAAAATTGAGTACATTGGTAGGAATACGGATAACTTTGCTCCGCTAACGAATCTAAAATCCAAGAAATCCAGCAGAGGTCCCGACACCATTACGACTTTGACGCTCAATCAAGCCATGTATGTAACCGCACTGAAATTTTTGAATATCACTGACCTTAAGACTGTCGTCATTGGATGTCCAGGAGCTGTGTTCGAAACCGGAAATAAAGATAAAAGTGATCTAGAATGGCAAATACGCGTAAGTGAAAACGAAATTCAAACATATCCTTTCTTAAGCATAATTTCTGAGCAAAATAGAACTTATGACATTAAAGAAATAAAAAATTTAGACGAACCTGTATCGGATAAGGTGACATATTCTATTCCTGGACGAGGCGATTGTGTTTATGACGCGGCTACCATTCGTACTTTCTTATTGTGTGACAATAGCCTAGCAGCTCTAAAATTTGACAACGTACAGGTGTCCCTCCAGGGAACCGATGTTAAAGTGACCTTGGAGATAACAGCTCTGAACCAGCGGGAGCACGAGTTAGCCATGATGTATTTACACAGTAAAGTTACCATGGCGGTGCAGTCTGTGCAGTGTGGTACCGACCAGATTAGTTTATCACAGACTTCATCCGAAGCCGGCCACTCCACAGCCTTTATTGCCGTCATTGTGACGTTGAGTATCTTGCAGCGGTTATTCTGGTTATAGTGGTTATTATACGCAGAAAATCGTCGTACAGGAATCACGGTAAATTCATTTTGTTATCATTCTATATATATAATGCAAAATCACTGTATCAATAGAAAAATGAAGATACCAGGTTTTGTTTTCGGTTATTGGGGGGGGGGGTTCTTTCTTTCTTTCTTTCTTTCTCTCTCTACTCTCTTTCTTGTGATTTTTTGTTTTGTTTATTTGTTTAGGGCTTGTTTTGTTTGTTTTCTTCTTGGGAGCCGGGGGGGGGGGGGAGCGGAAGCGGGGTTTTGGGGTTTTTTTTTTCTTTTGAATTTGATTTTCTTATCTGTCTGTCCATTGTGACCAAAATAGCATGCGCACGTACCTGAAGCATATAAACAAGGATTCTGAATGCATTTCAAAGCAATACAGGTTTCTGAAGCAATATAGGTCCCCTTCTGGTTCCATTAAGTCAAAAGGAGGACTTTAACTCTGAAGTTCAAATAGTGTGACATTGACCTTTGACTTCAAAACAACCAACGCTAGACACGGAATCTTACGGAATGCAAATATGATACATGTATGTAACTGTCTGTTCTATGTATAACAGTGTGCTAACTTTTAATCTGATAAAAAAACCCCAAAGAAACAAACAAAATAATGATGAATAAAACAGACTGACTGACAGAGAGAAAGCCTAAATCAAGGGGAAAAATAGCAAAAACTGTTGTAGATGTAGTATAAAACATTGGTGCAGAAAATTTCAAATGAAAAATGGGATTGAATACTGATAATAATATGAAATTATAAGTACTGTTTAAAACAAAGTCATGGATCTCCTACATGTATGCTTAATGACAGGGTGGAGAGAAGGCAATGTTATTTTTTTCTTATTCCTAACAACCTTTGTAGATACAATGCCAGTTATCTCTATCAAACCCTATAAAAGATATTTACATTATGTTAGAATACCTATTCTTCACTGAATTAAATGATTAACGTTCATTTTATTGTTCTATATTTAAATCTTTTAGGTCCTTCCAATTTAAGCATTCGAAAACAACAAAGCGACAAGGCGGAATTAGAAAATTTTTAAGACTATGACGACTGCGAAACAGTTATATTAGAGGAGACAGGTGCACGTTATGTAGAGGGTGTGAAACGTCCACTCACTTAAAGGTCGGAAGAGTCAGCGAGCGAACAGTTGGAATGTTAAGCAATTTGTGGACGAGGTCAAAACGGCCATAATACTGCCTGATTATACGTGAATATTGGTGATTTATTACTACAAAACTTTTATTGTTTTCTTTTTCATAGTAATGAAGAATTGACAGCCTGCCACGAACGATGTATTATTCATACTAATTTTAATTAATGCTTCGATCATATGCTCGACAGTCTTCTAGCTGTCGTGCAGATTTTTCCCTCTGCACCGCCAATCTCAATTCACGCAACAAAGTAGTATATTCTATTTTAAGAAGTAGTAAAAGTTCTTGCAATACCGAATTTGTTACCCTTGTTATTGACATTTCATTGCACAGTAGTCCGAGATTCTCTGCTCTTCTCCCTCTTTTGATATCGGCGGATTGTGGGAGAGGGTCAGAGAGACTTTGTTCATCAAAAGTTGGAATTTCAGCGATACCAGCCGGTATCGGGACGTACAAGCCTCTGGTGACAAATAAACGCTTGCCCCTTGCAACCTATAATCCAAAAATTGAACATCTAACTTACTCGATCATAGCAATATCTTTACCGAATAAGATCTATAACTTCTGAACGTTTAAAGACAGTTTACGACAACTTCTCGACTTCATTACGTCATCAAGTTTTATTAATCTCGGCAAGTCAATTTTATTTTTGTCATGATACCTACTTACAACACAACAACACCAGGCACCAAAACGTTTCAGTAGAAATGCGACTTTATTACGACGATTTATTTTAAAATTGACATTAGGGAAATCGCATAAAGTTGTCTTGACTAAATGAAAATCAACTCACCGTTTTATAGATGACAAGTTGCCCAAAAGAACTCGTTTAAGGACAGTTTACGGCAACTTTTCGACTTTATTACTTCATCAAGTTTTATTAATCTCGGCAAGTTAATTTTATTTTTGTCGCAATACCTACTTACAACACCAGGCACCAAAACGTTTCCGTACATTTTCCTGAAAATCATGAATTATTGACACCATATTTGTTGATATGTTGGAATAAGCATGCTACTAACGAGAATTGTATGTCGAGTTGTTGTTTTAAAAATAGCAATACGAGATTTCGTAAGTCAATTTCTCTTTGAAATCGAGTTATCAATCTCGCTTTGTATTAAAATCTCGAAATATTGACTTTGTTGAAGTCGACATGATGCGATAAAGTAACACTTATCGATATACTTTTTGACGACATGACACCAAATTCATCATGATCACTTCAACGAAGCAAATGATCATTGGGACGAGTTGATGTGCACTCTCCATTGAAAGTGTGTGTAGCCATTTTGTTTAGATATCTTGTGTGAGACATGAAGCTGAGAGAGTTGTCGGGAAACGGAACGAAGTGGGAATAAGGGGAGGAAAGTGGGAAGGGTAATGTTTGGGACCAGGGGCAAATCATCGGGATGAAACAGGGATGCTGAAAAAAGACAACAATTTGCAACAGAGATCTTCCTTTCCTCATTACCACATATAAATTATATATTAATTCCATGAAGGAAAGCTCTAAAGAAAACTTTTCAAATCATATGTGACATGATAATTTCTTACTTGTTATTTGTTCTCGAATGAACACATTGTATATGCTCAGTCAGTTAAATGCATTTTGTTTAAACAGTATTTATTGTGAATATATATATATAAAATACCACTGGATACTTATTACGTACTGTTAATTTAAAAAATTATGAGGAAATAAATAATTATTTCTGGAAAAGATATCTGTTTTGGAAATACATTTATACAGGATATTCAGCATATACATAATGGTTGTCGAAAAAACTATCAGTAAGTATTACTTTTTCGCATCATGTCGACTTCAACAAAGTCAATATTTCGAGATTGCGAGTTTGTTAACTCGATTTCAAAGAGAAATTGACTTACGAAATCTCGAATTGGTATTTTTAAAACAATAACTCGACATACATGTAAAATTCTCGTTAGTAATATGTTTATTCCAACATATCAACAAAAATGATGTCAATAATTCATGATTGTCATGGAAATGCGACTTTTTTTACGACGATTTATTTTAAAATTGACATGAGGGAAATCGCATAAAGTTACATTGACTTGAAGAAAATCGATTAACTGTTTTATAGATGACAAGTTGCCAAACTCGTTTAAGGACAGTTTACGACAACTTCTCGACTTCATTACGTCATCAAGTTTTTTTTAATCTCGGCATGTCAATTTTATTTTTGTCATGATACCTACTTACAACACAACATCAGGCATCCAAAGCGTTTCCATAATTTCGTCGTTTGTGTTTAAGAAATAATAGTATGACTACGGAAACGTTTTGTTGTGTTGTAAGTAGGTAAATGTATTCCCAAATCAGTGTCGGATCCAGGATTTCCGAAAAAAGGGGGGAGTGGCTACACATGTGATAGTCAAGTATTAGCCAAATTAGATAGCCATTTGGTGCAAAGTCTGGAATTTTACTCTTATTATTTGAGTGTTTTCAATTTTATCATCTGTTTAAGCCCTGCAAATCTGTAGCGAAAAAGGGAGCCCTCCCTCTACATTCGCCACTGTACATGCTAAGTATCCAGTTGTTTTTTTCCTTCAAATCAAGTCCGTTATAAGGACCCTTACTCTATTAGAGTGTTCCCATACAGCCCTGTTTTCCTCAAATTAGCTAGAGTTATCTCCCTCATTGGAGTACAACTCTCGGGCTTTATCCATCAATGCTCATATAAAACTGCTTGATTTAACTTAATTTTATGAAATAATCACATTGTATATCTAAATGTTTTACAGAAAATTTTCAACTCATTGAATACATTTACTGATTAATTAAGACTGAAGTCCCGAAGTTTTCCCTGATAAATAGTTAATTTCTCAGAAATTTAATGAAGTTTACATGGTAGAGATGAAAAAAGTCCGAGAGTTGTACTCCAACATGGCCGCTAATGCTAGTAGTGTGACATCACATGGGCAAACTCTATACAAAAACCATTGTCGACATAATTCCCCAAAATTTGTCTAAATTCTTCCCAAACATTGATCTCTTATGCAAATATTTAAAGGACAAAAAATCCCAAATGAAATGGTACAGACACCTGTGAAAAACAAAACAAAACAAAACAACCCCCCCCCCAAAAAAAAAAAAACAAAAAAACAAAACAAAACAAAACAAAAAAAAAACAAAAAACAAAAAAAACAAAACAAAACAAAAAAAAAAAAAATCAAACAAACAAACAAAAAATAAAAACAAACCCCCCCCCAACAACACGGGTATCTTGCAATCTTATTATGCATTCAAAGTTCATCGCAAGGAGAGAGCTTGATTTAAGTATATTTCAGTACTTGCTGCTAAATTCTTAATGTATAGTTTCACAATAAATACTGTTTAAACAAAATACATTTAATTGACGGAGTATATACAATGTGTTTATTCGAGAGCAAATAACAAATAATAAATTGTCGCATGATTGAAAGATTTTCTTTAGAGTTTTCCTTCACGGAATTAATATATCATATGTAGTGTCATGTTTTAATTTTTGTATCTACCACCCCAAGTAAATTCAAAAATTAAAACATTTACAGTAGTAATGTGGAAAAAGATATCTCTTTTGCAAAACTGGGGGTTTTTCAGCATCCTTCCTTTCATCCTGATGACTTGTCCCTGTTCCCAACCACTATCATTCCCACTTTCCTCCCCGCATTCCCACTTCGTATGTCTCATACAAGATATCTAAACAAAATGGCTAAGCACACTTTCAATGGAGAGTGCACACCAACTCAGCCTAATGATCATTTCCTTTGATAATTGTGACGTATAATATGGTCGCTGAAGTGATGAGTTTGGCGTCATGTCGTCAAAAAGTATATCGATATGTGTTACTTTCTCGCATCATGTCGACTTCAACAAAGTCAATATTTCGAGATTTTCATACAAATGCGAGTTTGATAACTTGATTTTGAAGAGAAATTGACTTACGACATCTCGAATTGGTATTTTTAAAACAATAACTCGACATAAAATTCTCAATAGTGACATGTTTCTGTCAACATATCAATAAAATATCAATAAAAATGATGTCAATAATTCTTGATTTTCATGGAAATGCGACTTTATTGCGACTATTTATTTTAAAATTGACATGAGGGAAATCGCATTAAGTTATCTTGATTTAAAGAAAATCAACTAACTGTTTTATTGATAACAAGTTGCCCAAAGGAACTCGTTTAAGGACAGTTTACGGCACCTTTTCGACTTCATTACGTCACTCAGGTTCAATGAATTAAAAATCAAGAATAAAGTAAATAAAATATCATCAACCATGTAGAAAAAAATGTATTAAATAAAAACAGACACCATACAGGTGTAGGTAATAAGCGATAATCGTTATAAAACACCCATTCATTCATTCATTCAATCTTTATTTCCTCTAAGTTAGAGATTTTACAAAATACATGGAATTAATTCAAGTGGTGCAATTCAACATATGAAGAGAATAAAGTGCGAGTCTTAATGAAAAATATAGATATATGTTTGACAGTTTGTGTGTTAAAACTCGGAGATCAAGTGATATGATATGATACGAGCTCTTGTGTGTTTATATTACATGTATTATTTATACGATGTACAACTAGGCCTATATGATAGGCTAAACATACTTATTGTAAAGCATACAAGATTCCTCCACAAATTTGTAATTGAGAAGGCAGAAATATCTTCGTGCTTCTGTTCCTCTATCATACTGAGTTTTACGTCCCAAGAGGGTAAAATAGAGATCTTCATCTGAGAGATTAAACAACTCGGCGCTTAACCCAGGTTCAAACAGTTCGATTATATTTTTGTATCATTCCTCACGGATACTTTTGGTGAAAGCGCATGCGCAAACTGCATGTTCAAAAACATTTTGGTAGGCCATAGCGCAAAGCGTACATATTTCTATGTGATAATGTGGGACCATTGTACAAAGTTTTGATATGAATTTGCATATTGAAATGTCATGCATAGTTTTCGCCACATGCCAAAATACCAAGGGATCGTGGAATCTAAATACCGAGGTAAAATACGAGAAACTACGGTTATTTGTAATTCGAGTTTCTCTCCTACTGACATGAAGATGGGTTACAGAGCTGTGTACAATTTTCTTCCATGTTAGTTTGTCAGGAAAGGTACCATTATTAAGCCAAGTTGTCAGAAAATCCATTAGTCCATATTCGGATAAAATTTGCAGAATGTCGGGAATAAATCCGAGTTGTATACCTATTTTGGGTAGAGTCTCTGCAAATGAGAACAATCCAAGGAGAAAGATTTTCTTGGGAAGGTAATGACTATCTAATCTACAGAGACGACCCAAGAACAGTAACTTACGAGTGTCAATTTCTGATTCAATGGGCAATACGTCTACTAAACTCTCTGCCATGTCCGACCGTATTTGCATTGGCAAATTTTGAGAATGTTTACAAACATAATGTTGGAAAACATGTAAACGACGAATGTCTTGAGATTTGAGATTATTCCACAACTCACAGTCATAGACGACAGACGGACGGACAACTGTTTTGTACAGATGTATCAGTGAAAGAGGGTTCGAAAATGTCAAGATCATGTTTGTGATTCCAAAGTAGGATTTCCTACCCTTATCAATTGCCAATAGTATTCTTTCAGAAAGAGTACATTTATTGTTTACAAGGACTCCAAGATGGTTATAACTGTCACTGATGAGAATTGTTTTTTCACCCATTGTCCAAGTAAACTGAGATGAAGTTTTATTTACAATGTTACCGTTGCCACGGAAAATTACAATGCAAAATTTATCTGCATTAAAGTTAAAGCGCCAGGGAAGTGAGTAATTATATGCAGTATTAAGCGTGTGTTGAAGCTGTAGCGGCGATAGCGCGATACACATAATGTCGTCCGCCAAGGTAGGACTGTTGCAGTTTACGTTAAGTATGGGGCAACAATTTGCAATCACATTTTATGCTCCAGTCATATTATAAAAGATGGAACTACGGTCGCCGTAAAAGATGGAACTATGGTAGCCAGCTCTTCTAAACTTTTCATCTGAAGAAAATTTGATGATCATCATCGGCTAATATTGGGCGAACAGTTTGTAGATATTTTGGTTGTTATGCAAACTAATCATGAAATAATCTTTCGTCTACTGAGGATCATCAAGCGACAGTCGCCTGACACTTCGAATTCACTGATATCAAAACCCTGAAAATGGGTGATCCACCCATTTTGAGAGCTTGAGCTTGAGCTTGAGCTTGAGAGATTCCACCAAACAGTCGGACGATCGAAAGCCATTAAAATCTTCTCGAACTAATTAAAAGGATACAGATGAATGCGGTACCTGGTGATTTCGGTACCCGGGAGATTTAAAGATGAGTGCATTGTTAACTGAAAAAAACCCCAATGTAGCTATTGCATTTATGTGCTTACTAATCAAAGTAGTTCACAACAAATTGCAGGTGAAAATTTCATTTATTTATTTATTTATTTATTTATTTATTTATTATTATTATTATTATTATTATTATTATTATTATTATTATTATTATTATTATTATTATTTGTCAATTTAGAAGAGAAATAAAACAGGTACCTAAATCACCAAACCATGACATAGGCATAGGTACCGAAATCACCTGGTACCGAATTCACCAGCATTGGATATCGTATATTTCAATTCTCTTCAGATCCGAATAAAATTACAATATTTAAGTCGAATGTCCAATGATAGCGATGTTCAGAGAAGGTTTTCCACGCTCTATAAATGTGATAAACAATGACTTATAAACTTGTTTATAGGTATAAAGTACATCAGTTTTTTTATTTCCCCCATGATAGTAAATAGAATGCTAAGATCGTAAATCGTATATCTGAGAAAACGAAAATGGAGTCCGGAATGAATATTATGGCTAATTTAGCTTCCTATTAACATAAGAAACATCTTGCAAAATTATCTTACTTTATTTATGACATACAAAGTGCATGGGTTAGAAACGGTAGTACAAATGAGAGGAAAAAATATGAAGTTTATGTTTGGTGTCCGACTTCGGCTTGAACTTTAGATTTTTCCTCATTTTCTAAGATTTGTTTTAGGAAAACGCAAAGTATTAATTGGTTGAAACAGTATTTATTCAAATTAACGTAACATCAAAATTTACATATGTAATTTGTAGAATTGAGCAAGAAGAATATTTTATTTAAAGTCATTTCCTAGAGTAATGCAACAGTTTTCAATACAGGGCATGACCGACTAAAATTGATTTCTATCTGGTTTCTTCAATGTTGAAAGTCGTACACCCTCAAACATGTCATTTCCTAACTCATAATCGTGAATAATGTGAGCACCAGGCTGGGTAGCTCACATTTATAAAGTTAACGGTGATCTAGGCTAAATATTGTCGGGACAGACAAGCTGTTTTGCGATCAAATGACGTTTGCTTTGTAAGAGAGATAAAAAAGACAGTAGTCTTTTTCACAACAACTAAAGATAATAATATATACGTACATCTAGGCACATATTTATGGCGCTCAGTGTCGTTTACGATCGATTTGGTATGTCGTAAATCATCCTCAGTATAGTGTTCGTGCTTCTAAGTATGTCGTTCGTGCTTCCAAGTATGTCGTTCGTGCGACGAAGTATGTCGTTCGTGCTTCTAAGTATGTCGTTCGTGCGACGAAGTATGTCGTTCGTGTGACTAAGTATGTCGTTCGTGCGACTTAGTATGTCGCTCGTGCGACTTAGTACGCCGTTCGTGTGGTCTAATATGTCGTTTGAGCGACTTAGTATGTATTTCGCACGACTCAGTACGGTATGTTTTATGCGCGACTTACTATCTGGTATGTATGACTTAGTGTTTTTAATTTATTTCTTATTTTGGCAATGATAAGCTTCCATAATGAAACGCACCTGACTCGTTATCAATATTAAAATGGGTAATGTAAACATACGTATGTGATTATGTTGATGTCAATACACTGCAGAAACGTTATTAGTAGGTCATAGTACAGATGACAGAAGTCTGAACATGGCGACCAGGCTTACGACGATTGGGAATCATCTACAAACTCGCCAGAATGAAGGGCAAATAAAGGTATCCTTTCACGCACATTGCAGTCTATGGTTTATGACTTTGGATAGATAAAAAGATAGGTAAGGTAAATTAAACGTAATAATATTGTCACCAGTTTACTATATTAGTCTTAATAGTAATACAAAAAAGGTGAGGACAGCAGCAAGAAGACCGAATTGAGTATGGGGGAAAGTGAATGTGTGTGACCACATGCTGTGCAATGTACATGTACATTAACTAAGTATGGACAAACGTGAATAGGATGAGATAGTACTGCTTGAGGCCATTCTCGGATACAAATGCTGATGTATTTAAATAACAAGGGCGTATATTGAGAGTCTATATAATTTATACTTGTATATATGTGTACAGTGCTGAATTGTATTTGTTTCGTCTGTATGTATGGGCATTCACAGTGGGTGTGACTAGCCAGACAGGAGACGCTCATCTGGTCCTACCTCTGAATTTCAGGGGTCCGTGAATGTCCACTGTGGTACATTGTTGTTAGTGCCATAGTCATGACACCAGTTACTTTCGTATTTTGTATATATAAATATACATAACAACAACATGTTACGCTACCACAGAATATTGAGGTAGTGTGACTATGCAGTTGAATATTGTTAGAGATACTTTAATGAACATAGACAAGATACTGACATACTGATATGATAAATGTTCAAATACAAAAGCCGAAAGAGGGACGGAGAGTAAAGCTACGTGATCATAAAAGAAAACAAACTTTTCACATATACCCTCGATTTTCGATTTTTTGTTCGATGTTTTCTACAAAATATTTTTCTATATTATCTATTTCCTGAGATCTGATTTACGTGCGTTGTTCCTCTCTAGTTGGACCTTTCCTATTCCCTGAGATCAGATTTACGTGCGTTGTTCCTCTCTAGTTGGACCTTTTCTATTTCCTGAGATCTGATTTACGTGCGTTGCTCCTCTCTAGTTGGACCTTTCCTATTCCCTGAGATCTGATTTACGTGCGTTGATTCTCTCTAGTTGGACCTTTTCTATTTCCTGAGATCTGATTTACGTGCGTTGTTCCTCTCTAGTTGGACCTTTCCTATTCCCTGAGATCTGATTTACGTGCGTTGTTCCTCTCTAGTTGGACCTTTTCTGTTTCCTGAGATCTGATTTACGTGCGTTGTTCCTCTCTAGTTGGACCTTTTCTATTCCCTGAGATTTGATTTACGAGCGTTGTTTCTCTCTAGTTGGACCTTTTCTATTTCCTACGATATGATTAACGTACATTGTTTCTCTTTAGTTGGATATTTTCTGTTTCTTGTGATATTATTATCATTATTATTATTATTATTATTATAATTATTATTATTATTATTATTATTATTATTTGAATTGTCCTTGAGCAGTTACCGGTCCAGCAAGATCAATGATGGCGATAATCAAAGTAAAACATTTCAGTCATAAGTCTATTTAACAATGAGTAACAGGAGATGCTCACTCCTCCCTGGCACCACCTGGTCTCATTTCTGCATTTCAGGGGTCCATGAATGTCCACCATGATACATTGTTATTCGTGCCATAGTCATGTGACACCAGTTACTTTCGTATTCTACATTAACGTCACACTTATTCCCTCTGTAGTGTGGAGCTTGCAAAAAACTTCCCCGCGGAGGGCTCGACTTAAGTGTTATTGTACCGTTTTTCCTGATGTGCCACTTTCTATATAGTGTTTGTTCATATTCATACAGTGCTGAATTATATTTGTTTCGTTTGTATGTAAGGGCATTCACGAGTGTGGCTAGCCAAACAGGAGGCGCTCACACCAGTTACTTTCGTATTTTACATTTAAGGAGAAATTAAACACTATTAAGGTAGAAAATAGAGGATTTTTTGTACTGATTTGGTATATTTACTGAAACCTTTCTATCACAGATATTGAAATAGGTTCTTTCAAAACAATTTCTCCTTGGAAATTTTACTGAAAAATTATTCCTTTTCTGATATTGATTTGTGTTTTTGATATATATTTACATTTGGTAAAGTTAAAAGATATTAAATTGACATTGTAATACTTTTCAAGGGAATTCCAAATATGCCTCAGAGGGAGGTTATTCAAAGTCAAATTTTTCAAAACTGTATAGATAATTTTTTTTATACTTTGCAGTATAGTAGATATAATATTCAAATACTAATTGTGAAAAAATGAAGATAATTGAATTTGAGAGTCTAGTGTTTCATTCCTCCTTAAGATGTCTGGACTTTTGAATAGAAAGAATGTCAAGTAAACCAGTGGAAATGAAATAGACGGTATGTAACTCGAACAAACAAATTTAATTTACAGTTCTTACATGAATTGTTTTATAATTATTACAGTAAAATGTATCTTTAATAATCCCCTCTTTGTACGGAAAATGAGACATTGTTATTAGCGGGTTAGATTTGTGGCACCATTCTTATTAGCGGGTTGGATTTGTGGCACCATTTTATAAGCGGGGTTGGATTTGTGGCACCATTCTTATTAGCGGGCTGGATTTGTGGCACCATCCTTGATAGCGGGGTTGGATTTGTGACACCATTTTTATTGGCGGGGTTGGATTTGTGGCACCATTCTTATTAGCGGGGTTGGATTTGTGACACCATTTTTATTAGCGGGGTTGGATTTGTGCACCATTTTTATTAGCAGGGTTGGATTTGTGGCACTATTTTTATTAGCGGGTTGGATTTGTGGCACCATTCTTATTAGCGGGGTTGGATTTGTGGCACCATTCTTATTAGCGGGGTTGGATTTGTGGCATCATTCTTATTAGCGGGGTTGGATTTGTGGCACCATTCTTATTAGCGGGGTTGAATTTTGACACCATTTTTATTAGCGGGGTTGGATTTGTGGCACCATTCTTATTAGCGGGTTTGGATTTGTGGCACCATTCTTATTAGCGGGGTTGGATTTGTGGCACCATTTTTATTAGCGGGGTTGGATTTGTGGCACCGTTCTTATTAGCGGGGTTGGATATGTGGCACCATTCTTATTGGCGGGGTTGGATTTGTGGCACCATTTTTATTAGCGGGGTTGGATTTGTGGCACCATTCTTATTAGCGGGGTTGGATTTGTGGCATCATTCTTAATAGCGGGGTTGGATTTGTGGCACCATTTCTGTTAGCGGGGTTGGATTTGTGGCACCATTCTTGTTAGCGGAGTTGGATTTGTGGCACCATTTTTATTAGCGGCATTAGATTTGTGGCACCATTTTTATTAGCGAGGTTGGATTTGTGGCACCATTTTTATAAACGGGGTTGGATTTGTGGCACCTTTCTATTAGCGGAATTAGATTTGTGGCACCATTTTTATTAGCAGGGTTGGATTTGTGGTACCATTTTTATAAGCGGGGTTGGATTTGTGGCACCTTTCTATTAGCGGCATTAGATTTGTGACACCATTTTTATTAGCGGGGTTGGATTTGTGGCACCATTTTTATAAGCAGGGTTGGATTTGTGGCACCTTTCTATTAGCGGCATTAGATTTGTGGCACCATTTTTATTAGCAGGGTTGGATTTGTGGCACCATTCTACCACTGATAAAATGATATGGAGATGTAGATGTAAGACTATCGTCTCCAGATCCTGACGCTTGATATTTTTTGTGTCATTAGAAATTTTGCTGCCGCCGTGAGGTTTTCTTGCAGTTGCTACTCAAAATTTACGAATCTCGAATGTTCTATTGATATCTGTTTATTTTTGTTTAATTTGGAACACATTTCACTTGATTTTTTAAATTCCTTAATGTTCGTTCCGTTAAGAGTATTTGTTTGCGTAAAAGTTTCCCGTTTGATAGTATTGCGCTACTCCTACTCCAGAATATTTCAATGGGACAGCTCACCCTATTCGTCACAAGTATGAGTGACAAGACACAACCCGGCAGCCTCCAATTGTGATACATTTCGAAGAATAGTTTTCATTTTATATCATATAAACCACGTTTTCCTAATCCGCTACTTTATTTCTATTAAAGGATAAAACTTTGATATTTTACATAATTTGTGTGGGATTTACTTTGTGCCTTTTTACTCATTACTTCTCCACTTAATTATATGATGACGAGCAGTGCATAATGATGGACGAAATGGAGACTATTATACGAAGTGTTGTTGGTATAAATTTAGAAACTATATTCATCTACCAATGCAGTTATGAAAGTTCAACAGACATTTTCCGGAAGTATTCAAGTACTTCAAAAACCCTGTAGGTCTAGTGATAATCGATTGAAATAAAAAAGTGATAAGTGATCCTAATTCTAAAGTGTAAAGGTAAATGTGCAGGCGACTTCATGCGATATCCCATCACATGTTATCTATCTAGTAGACTCGTGCGATATCCAACCTCCGTTATCGGCCGTAAACAATAGATTGTGATGAATTATAGTTGTATATTATAAAGTTTGTGTAGCATTTGTTTAAGAGTGAGTTTGATTCTGGTGTTTAGTCATGTAGCACAAAAGGGCGCGTGATCGCTTCTATATAAATGTAAAATGTATGTGCTTCTCTACCACCAATGTAACACCGATTTGAATAAAACTTTGCAGAAACTATCTTCTTACAATATATGAAATATAATATATAAAACCATTATGGCCAATATAAAGACAGAATCTAAATGTCCAGAATCAGAATCATGAAACTGTGATTTCCTATTCTTCTTTTTAGGAGATTTCGAAGAAATTTTACAAAAATTATTTGTTTATATGATGTCCGACTTAGGCGTGTAAATAAATAACGTATGGTATCCAATATGAACACCATGGCTTTGTACTACAATTTTGCAACACAAATATGCATATAAAACGTCCAGTGTAAGGTACATTGTATGGGATATATCCATTGTAAGGTAGTTATCTAGGGTACATTACATGAGATATATCTAGCGTAAAGTATATTGTTAAAGATATGTCCAGTGTAGGGTACATTGTAAGAGATATGCCCAATGTAAGATATATTGTATGGAATATGTCTAGTGTGTGGTAAACTGCACAAGATATGTCAAGTGAAAGGTGCATTGTATGAGATATGCCTAGTGTATGGAACACTGTATGAGATATGTCCAGTGTAAAGTACATTGTATGGGATATGTCCAGTGTAAAGTACATTGTATGGGATATGTCCAGTGTAAAGTACATTGTATGGGATATGTCCAGTGTAAAGTACATTGTATGGGATATGTCCAGTGTAAAGTACATTGTCCGAGATGTGTCCAGTGTGTGGTACACTGTATGAGATATATCCAGTGTATGGTACACTTTATGAGATATGTCTATTGTAAGGTACATTAAATGAGATATTTTCAGAGTAAGGTACATTGTATGATATATATCCAGTGTAAAGTACATTGCATGAGGTATGTCCTGTTTTAGGTACATTGAATGAGATATATCCAGTGTAAGGTACACTGCATGAGGTAAGTCCAGTGTAAAGTACATTGCATGAAATATGCCCAGCAGAGCATTAAGGCTATCCAGTTCTATGGAGGACTCGTGTTGATATCATTACATTTAATATGGGTATCAGAATCTGGAGAGATTTTACTTTGAACGTACAATGTGAGATAATGTATCTAAAAGTGTTTAACTACAGTTACAACACATTAATATTTCTATCAAACAAATTCTTTTTAAAAACACATTATATCCTTAACAAGTGTCAGACTAATGCCCTTTCTGGGCTTCTAAGCCTCCAGGCCAATAACAAATACAGATATACACTGGATAACTCCGTCCTGTCGGATGATCAGAGGAAATTCTATGAGGACAATGGCTACTTGGTCATCAGAAAACTAGTTCCTCCTGAAGATCTTGCAGTCTACAGGTAATAATGGCATTGAGGAAGGAGATATTCTCAAAAACATACTTTGTATTTGACAATACACCAAATTGTCATTTTTCAATATTTTCCCTCCATAACTTCATATAAGACTTATGTCCCATTATGTGTAATTTAACAAGTACCTTGCTTTAGTTAATTTAATATTATTGACAGCAACAGGTGGAACAACTCAGGAGTCGTTTGTTTTGGGTCCAAAAGCGTTAAAAAATTTTGCCAATGTTAATCAGGACAGCTGATTTTTTGTTGTTGTTTATGAAATATACGAAATTAAAAGAAGCGCAAAATAATTTTCAACAGCATATTTTCCTTACTTCTTATTTCGCTTTGAAGAAAGTCTGGGGAGCTATTGTCATACTTTTGGCATCGACGTCGTCTATATCAGCGTCCGTAGAATACAAGATTTAACTGGGGTTTTTCAAGGACATATCTCTTGAACAGTCAGGGGTAGGATTTTCATATTTGGTATATTTTTTCCATAGTTTCTTCCTAGTAAGGAATTTAATTCCATACCATTACCAGTGACATTGGTCCTCGCCCGAAAGCAGTTTTTCCCAAATTTTACTTTGATTATATTTCTTGAATTGTTGGATTTTTGGAACATACTAGATTCTTCATGATATGTTATTCTTTTATTGTGTCATAGCAATCTTAACCTTGACCTTGTTACTTATTTTCGAAATTTTTTACCTTTGGTTTTATTTCTTGAAAAGCAGGAAGTATGGCTTTCAAATAAGAAAACAGATTTCTTATAAAACTGGTTTTCTAATAATATAAAGCTAGAGCCATTATAAAAAACTTTAACCGTGGTTATATCCCTTAAAATGTAAATGATACATCAATTATTGTAACAAGAACCTCAACTAACACCATAATATTTGACTTTCTTTTACCTTTACATTTGGCATTGGAGCCAACTTTTCAAATCTTTAACCATACCTTCTGAATGGTACATAGCACAGCAATCATATTGCATATACAAATTTTATTTCATAAAAGACACCCCCCCCCCCCCCAAAACCACGTTATTCTAAACCACTCTTACATTATGAAAATCAAAGAAATAAATGTGAAAAAAACCAATGTCCAAGATAGATGTCCAAGTAATGTCAAAACTTGATTTCGGAATGAAACCAAATCACTTATTAAGACACCTGTCTAGATCTCCCTAATGCAATCAATTTGTTGATGTATGCAGCTGATCTGAAGAAGAGTGGGGCTTTTTGAAGGAGGGTACAGTCTTGAGCCTATGTAACCCTGTTTTGGATCCATCCCTTCACAGATATGGCAGCCGGTCTGGAGAAGTTGGCAAAGGAGGGAAACCTTGGGGTCTATTTCGCCCTTCCCTGGATCCAACACTTGACAGATCTGGGCAAAAAATAACCACACTTTGTAGGAGGTCTTAAGTACTTCATCCCTCCCAGTTTTGATCAAAATTCAAAATAAGTATGTTTTGAATTGTCAAGGATAACTGGAGAGGTTTGATATCTTTCTACAGAAAATATCTCGCCATTGTATATTAATGTGGTTGATAAAACCATTGGCCTGTTGGTTGGCATTACTTCAATTTGAAACATGTATACTATATAAAGTAAAACAACTATACTATTTGTGCAACTACGAAATATTGCATATCAGTTTTACACTAATTCACAACAAGTCATAACTAAAACAAATTTAACCATTAACCCATATAACGCCCTGATCACTAACACAGACTTAACCATTAATCCGTATCACGCTCTGATAATTAACACAGACTAAACCATAATCCATATAACGCCCTGATAACTAACACAAACTTAACCATAATCCATATCACGCTCAGATAACTAACACAGACTTAACCATAATCCATATCACGCCCTGATAACTAACACAGACTTAACCATAATCCATATCACGCCCTGATAACTAACACAGACTTAACCATAATCCATATCACGCCCTGATAACTAACACAAACTTAACCATAATCCATATCACGCTCAGATAACTAACACAGACTTAACCATAATCCATATCACGCCCTGATAACTAACACAGACTTAACCATAATCCATATCACGCCCAGATAACTAACACAGACGAAACTATTAACCCATATCACGCCCTGATCACTAACAAACTTAACCACCAACCCATACCACGCCCTGATGACTAACACAGACTTAACCATAATCCATATCATGTCCAGATAACCAACACAGAAGAAACTACTATCCAATATCACGCCGTGATAACTGATATAACATGAACCCCTAATCCATATAACGCCCTAATAAACCACAAACCCATATCTCGACATGACAACTAACGTAATCCAAACCACTGAATCACATCATTTCCTGATAACAAACGCTGGCTAAACCATCAACTTATATAACGCCCTGATAACTTACTATACATAAGCCACCAACTCATTTCACGCCCTGATAACAGCCAAAATCACTAACCCATATTTTTTAAAAGTTGAAAACTTTGATTTTCAGGGATTTTTTGCTCTTTCTTTGAAGTAAATTGGGATGAGAATTTACTGATTGGAATTATTGAAAAGTAACAAGTGTTAAGATAAGGAGCATATTTATATGTTGTTTCATAATATTCCAGGAGGCAGTTTGAGAAGATATGCAAAAGGGAAATTATTGTTCCAGCTATAACAGTCATGCGAGATGTAGCCATTAAAGACTCCGAGTTTGTACCTGGGGAATCGGCGATTACAAAAATCCAGCATTGGCAACAGGATGATACTCTTTTCCATTACTGCAAACATCCTGAGGTATTTACTGAAGTGTACTATAATACCTTTACTTGCTCTTTTATACGGTGTGTTATAATCCACTATCACAGTTATCCTGTAGTATCTACTATTGTATATTGTAATGCTAAATTAACATAGTTTATCCTTCTCTACAAACGTCTGTGCCACTACAGGATATTATAATCTGCATAAACACATTTTCAAAGATTCCAGAAGGCATCTTCCCTTCACTACCTTGTATTGTCAATCACAGACTACTGGTCTCCGCACGTTATATTGTCAGTCTCAGACTACTGGCCCCCGTATGTTATATCGTCAGTCTCAGACTACTGGTCTCCGCATGTTATATCGTCAGTCGCAGACTACTGGCCCCCGTATGTTATATCGTCAGCCTCAGACTACTGGTCTCCGCATGTTATATCGTCAGTCTCAGGCTACTAGTCCCCTCATGTTATATCATCAGTCTCAGACTACTGGCCCCCGTATGTTATATCGTCAATCTCAGACTACTGGTCCCCTCATGTTATATCGTCAGTCGCAGACTACTGGCCCCCGTATGTTATATCGTCAGTCTCAGACTACTGGTCTCCGCATGTTATATCGTCAGTCCCAGACTACTGGCCTCCGTATGTTATATTGTCAGTCGCAGACTACTAGTCCCCTCATGTTATATCGTCAGTCTCAGACTACTGGCCCCGTATGTTATATCGTCAGCCTCAGACTACTGGCCCCGTATGTTATATCATCAGTCTCAGACTACTGGTCCCCGTATGTTATATCGTCAGTCTCAGACTACTAGTCCCCTCATGTTATATCGTCAGTCTCAGACTACTGGTCCCGCATGTTATATCATCAGCCGCAGACTACTGGTCCCCGTATGTTATATTGTCAGTCTCAGACTACTAGTCCCCTCATGTTATATCGTCAGTCTCAGGCTACTAGTCCCCTCATGTTATATCGTCAGCCTCAGACTACTGGTCCCGCATGTTATATCGTCAGTCTCAGACTACTAGTCCCCTCATGTTATATCGTCAGTCTCAGAATACTGGTCCCCTCATGTTATATCATCAGTCTCAAACTACTGGCCCCGTATATTATAGCGTCAGTCTCAGACTACTGGTCTCCGCATGTATATTGTCAGTCGCAGACTACTGGCCCCCGTATGTTATATTGTCAGTCGCAGACTACTGGCCCCCGTATGTTATATCGTCAGCCTCAGACTACTGGTCCCCTCATGTTATATCGACAGTCTCAGACTACTAGTCCCCGTATGTTATATCGTCAGTCTCAGACTACTGGCCCCCGCATATTATATCGTCAGTCTCAGACTACTGGTCTCCGCATGTTATATTGTCAGTCGCAGACTACTGGCCTCCGTATGTTATATTGTCAGTCGCAGACTACTGGCCCCCGTATGTTATATCGTCAGTCTCAGACTACTGGTCCCCGTATGTTATATCGTCAGTCTCAGACTACTGGCCCCCGCATATTATATCGTCAGTCTCAGACTACTGGCCCCGTATGTTATATCGTCAGTCTCACACTACTGGTCTCCGCATGTTATATCGTCAGTCTCAGACTACTGGCCCCCGTATGTTATATCGTCAGTCTCAGACTACTGGTCCCCTCATGTTATATCGTCAGTCTCAGACTACTGGTCCCCGTATGTTATATCGTCAGCCTCAGACTACTGGTCCCCTCATGTTATATCGTCAGTCTCAGACTACTGGCCCCCGTATGTTATATCGTCAGCAGCAGACTACTGGTCCCCTCATGTTATATCGTCAGTCTCAGACTACTGGTCCCCTCATGTTATATCGTCAGTCTCAGACTACTGGTCCCCTCATGTTATATCGTCAGTCGCAGACTACTGGTCCCCGTATGTTATATCGTCAGTCTCAGACTACTGGTCCCCTCATGTTATATCGTCAGATTTTGACTACTAATCCCCGCATGCTATACTGTCATACTTAGACAACTAGTCCCTGCATGCTATACCATCAGCCTTAAGACAACAAGTCCTCGCATGCTATACCGTCAGTCTTAGACTACTAGTCCCCGCATACTATACCATGGGACTTAGACTACTAGTCCCCGCATGATATATGGTCAGACCTAGACTATTAGTCCCTGCATGCTATATCGTGAGACCTAGACTATTAGTCCCCGCATGCTATACCTCAGTCTTAGACTACTAGTCCCTGCATGCTATACCTCAGTCTTAGACTACTAGTCCCCGCATGCTATACCGTCAGACTAAGAGTAGTAGTTCCGGCATACTATACCGTGAGACTTAGACTACTAGTCCTCGCATGCTGTACCGTCAGTCTTAGACTACTAGTCCTCGCATGCTATACCGTCAGTCTTAGACTACTAGTCCCTGCATGCTATACTGTCAGACGAAGAGTAGTAGTTCCGGCATACTATACCGTCAGACTTAGACTACTAATCCTCGCATGCTATACCGTCAGTCTTAGACTACTAGTCCCCGCATGCTATACCGTCAGACTAAGAGTAGTAGTTCCGGCATACTATACCGTCAGACTTAGAGTACTAGTCCTCGCATGCTATACCGTCAGTCTTAGACTACTAGTCCCCGCATGCTATACCGTCAGACTTAGAGTAGTAGTCCCCGCATGCTATACCGTCAGTCTTAGACTACTAGTCCCCGCATGCTATACCGTCAGACTTAGAGTAGTAGTTCCGGCATACTATACCGTCAGTCTTAGACTACTAGTCCCCGCATGCTATACCGTCAGACTTAGAGTACTAGTCCCCGCATGCTATACCGTCAGTCTTAGACTACTAGTCCTCGCATGCTATACCGTCAGACTTAGAGTAGTAGTCCTCGCATGCTATACCGTCAGTCTTAGACTACTAGTCCCCGCATACTATACCGTCAGATTTAGAGTACTATTTCTCGCATGCTATACCGTCAGTCTTAGACTACTAGTCCCCGCATGCTATACCGTCAGACTTAGAGTAGTAGTCCCCGCATGCTATACCGTCAATCTTAGACTACTAGTCCCCGCATGCTATACCGTCAGACTTAGAGTAGTAGTCCTCGCATGCTATACCGTCAGACTTAGAGTACTAGTCCTCGCATGCTATACCGTCAGTCTTAGACTACTAGTCCCCGCATACTATACCGTCAGACTTAGAGTACTAGTCCTCGCATACTATACCGTCAGTCTTAGACTACTAGTCCCCGCATACTATACCGTCAGACTTAGAGTAGTATTTCCAGCATGATAAGTCGTCTTCTATTAGAAATTGTCGTCGTCGGTTAACGCTTTCTGAAGGATTAGTCATTACACATACTATTTATATATTGATTCATTTATATACAAATACGCAATTCGATGCATTCGCAAATGATGTGAATTGATATAATGTTCCCCTGAATATTCACTTTTAATTCTGGTTCTATGATGTTTGCTTTTATACCTCCACACACACATACATACCGACGATCCTTGGAAACTCTCTCCCAAATGAGATTTCTTTGACATGTAACATTTCCTGAAGTTAGAAATCCTAACATATAATGTTATAATTATAGGTAGTGAAATACGTGGAAGGTTTTGTTGGACCAGATATCAATGCTGTACATACGATGTTGATTAACAAACCCCCGGATCCAGGTGCGTATGTTTAGCTCACCTGAATTAAAGGGTGAAGTGATCCTTAGTTGTAGTGATGTGCTCGTCACTGGCCGTCTGTCTGTCTGTTTAGCTCACCTGAATTAAATGCTAAAGTGATCTTTAGTTGTAGCGATGTGCTCGTCACTGGCCGTCTGTCTGTCTGTTTAGCTCACCTGAATTAAATGCTAAAGTGATCTTTAGTTGTAGCGATGTGCTCCTCACTGGCCGTCTGTCCATCTCTTAGCGTTCCACATTTTCATCTTCTACAGCATTGAAGGGATTCGATGAAATCTGTCAATGATAAAATAGTCAAGGTCTTCTACAAGTGTTTTTGTATTTCTGTCAGATCTGTTTGAGGGGGTGAATCCAGGGCGGGGCGACATAACCACCAGGTGGCGCCTACATTTGATAACCTCCACTTCAGAATGGCAGCATTGATCTACCACCAGATGAGTGATATAATAGATGTTTAAAACAGTGTTACTGCTTTTGGTTCATTCCGAAATCAAAACTCTCCACCCCCTTTTTCATTGTTTTATTTTGATTCATTTTGAACTTTTTTATTTAACATATTTCGCATATTATCAAACATATATTTTCTGTTATTTTGGTTTGTATAATTTGTTAGGGTTTTTTTTTTCTTCAAATTTTGGCTAGGTCTGTTAGGGGTAGATCTTGAGCACGACATTAAGGTGTAAAGGGAAATTTCTGAAAAGAAATCAAATGAAAAGCTCATTATTTCACAGTTTTAGAGGGTTGTGGTGTTATTTTGGGGTAGACTCTGACCTTTTAACTAAAACAAAATCTTATATTTTCTAATTTGATCTTAATCTATGTTTGAGGTGCGCGGTAGAGCAATAAAGGCCCACTTTGGTCTCTTGTTATTTTTTGGTGTGTATGAAAGCTTGAAGCTGACCTGGGTTTTCCGCAATTTTCACAGGTGCATGGTCACCCTGTTTCTGTATATTCTTGCATACCAATGAAGTTGGGAGCAAAAGCGCAAGCGTTTTTCTTTGCAACGAAACATGTGCCCTCCCCTAGTGGCATTTTATTCAACATGGAGGAAAATCATCCCAAAGTATTATGCAAGTCGTACCACTGTATCATACAGATCGATACCCTTATTATTTATATCGATTCCCTTATCAAATAGATCGATACCCTTATCATTCAAATCAATACCATTATCATATAGATCGATACCCTTATCATTCAGATCGATATCATTATCAAATAGATCGATACCCTTATCATTCAGATCGATACCATTATCAAATAAATCGATATCCTTATCATTCAGATCGATACCATTATCAAATAGATCGATACCCTTATCATTCATATCGATTCCCTTATCAAATAGATCGATACCCTTATCATTCATATCGATTCCCTTATCAAATAGATCGATACCCTTATCATTCATATTGATTCCCTTATCATATAGATCGACACCCTTATCATACCGATACCCTTATCATTCAAATCGATATCCTTATCATATCTATACCTTTATCATACAGATCGATTGCCCATCATATAGATCGATAACTTATCATACCGATACCCTTACCACACAGATCGATACCCTTATCATATCTATACCTTTATCATACAGATCGATACCCCATTATATAGATCGATAACCTTATCGTACAGATCGATACCCTTATCGTATAGATCAATATCCTTATCATACAGATAGATATCCAAATCATACAGATCGATACCCTTATCATATAGATCGATACCCTTATCATATAGGTCGATACCCTTATTATATAGATCGATACCCTTATCATATAGATCGATACACTTATCATACAGATCGATACCCTTATCATATAGATCGATACACTTATCATATAGATCGATACCCTTATCATATAGATCGATACCCTTATCATATAGATCGATAGTCTTATCATATAGATCGATACCCTTATCATATAGATCGATACCCTTATCATATAGATCGATACCCTTATCATATAGGTCGATACCCTTATCATATAGATCGATACCCTTATCATATAGGTCGATAGTCTTATCATATAGATCGATACCCTTATCATATAGGTCGATATCCTTATCATATAGATCGATACCCTTATCATATAGGTCGATATCCTTATCATATAGATCGATACCCTTATCATAGAGATCGATACACTTATCATATAGGTCGATACCCTTATCATATAGGTCGATACCCTTATTATATAGGTCGATACCCTTATCATATAGATCGATACCCTTATCATATAGGTCGATACCCTTATCATATAGATCGATACCCTTATCATATAGATCGATACCCTTATCATATAGGTCGATACCCTTATCATATAGATCGATACCCTTATCATATAGATCGATAGTCTTATCATATAGATCGATACCCTTATCATATAGGTCGATACCCTTATCATATAGATCGATACCCTTATCATATAAGTCAATACCCTTATCATATAGATCGATACCCTTATCATATAGATCGATAGTCTTATCATATAGATCGATAGTCTTATCATATAGATCGATACATTTATCATACAGATCGATAGTCTTATCATATAGATCGATACACTTATCATATACTTATCGTATAGATCGATACCCTTATTGTATAGATCGATACCCTTATCATATAGATCGATACACTTATCATATAGATCGATACACTTAACATACAGATCGATACCCTTGTCATATAGATCGATACCCTTATCATATAGATCGATACACTTATCATATAGATCGATAGTCTTATCATATAGATCGATACACTTATCACACATCGAGATCTTATATGTTATTGCAGGTATTTAACTTTGTTACTATGTACCTACATAACGTTTTGGTTGTAAGAGAGAAAGTATGAGAATGAATTACACATATACCTGTCAAATAATTACGATGTCTCCCTATCCACCTTGAAATTCCCACACAACAGCATCAGGCTACACACGTGTCTAGCATGATTATGTCTATAAATATGTATCACATAGACAAACAATAGCTACCATGTACCTACTGTATATTATGCATGGTTGACGGATGATATGGAACATGATTATGTCTATACATATGTATCACATAGACAAACAATAGCTACCATGTACCTACTGTATATTATGCATGGTTGACGGATGATATGGAACATGAATATGTCTATACATATGTATCACATAGACAAACAATAGCTTCCATGTACCTACTGTATATTGTGCATGGTTGACGGTTAATGTGAAACGTAATGGCGAAACATCCATGCCGTTTCAACTAAGCGGTCATATATTTATTTATATATTCATTTATACATAGTTTCCGCGTTTTCTTTAACAGGTCACTAGAAATCTTCCTTAAGCTTCCTCGCTTTGCCGAGGATAGTGTCTATTTCTACTGTCTCATCCTAAAGACATGCCAATGGGAGTCGTACCCATGGCCTTTCGATCATGGTCAACGCACGCTGCAAACTGCGCCCTGTTTCACGTAAAGGTATATTCAAATTACAAATTGCACATACTTATATTTTCAGGTAAGAAATCATCACGGCATCCTATGCACCAAGATTTGCATTACTTCCCTTTCAGACCAGCTGACAGAATAGTGTGCTCTTGGACAGCTATGCAAGAAGTCAACAGAGAAAATGGTTGTTTGGTTGTCCAACCCGGAACTCACAAGGGAGAGCTGTTGGAACACGGTTATCCACAATGGGAGGTAAATAAACCACATTGACTTATCCAGATGGATTGCAGGAGTTGCACCACCCACCCAGCCCCTTTTTGGTCGAAAAAATTTTTACTAAAGAAGGTCCTTTTCGACCATTTTAGGGCTGCAATCTCATTTTCCGGACCGAATATTGCAAAACATTAGTCAAGGGAGGCTGCCCCCACCCCTTTCAAAAATTTCTAGATCCGCCTTTGAACCATACCAGTGGTGTTGGAAGCAAATCAAAATCTTTTCATGAAAACATGTTTTCTCGATTTTTCTGGTGTACCGCTGTTGTAGCATAGACCCCCCCCGACCCACATAGACTTTCCCCCCGGATAAACCGACCCAGTATAGATCTCCCCCTTTAAAGGGGATAATCTATCCGTACGGTTTTCCCCCTTCTGATTATCAGCACAGACTTTCCCCTGTAGGCGCTTAGTCAAGACGTGTAAGACTTGTTATCGTTCCAGATTTCAGTGTATCTTAACTAATCCATTAAATATGCATTGATATTCTAACTTTCCTTTTAAGAAAGCGATATATACAAAATATAAACTATATAAAGTATCTTGGAATTAGAGATTAATTTTGCCATTGATATAAAAATATTTGATCCTGCCACGTTCATGGCATATTATATCTTAAAGCATTAATAATCATCTTGTAGACTAATTTGAATTTTTTTTTAAATTTATTATCCAATTTACCTCAGAATAAGGTACTTTTCACAATTATCTGTTCTCTTCGCGTTTCTTTCTACAGCAACACCAAAATCATCATCATCATCATTATCATCATCTTCTTCTTCTTCTTCTTGCCCTCAATGATGTAACTTGCATCTTTTGTAACTTAACTTACAGTGTCTGGTTCCTAGTTATACTAACACACCACAGGTTGTTGTTCAATGGTTTACACTGTGTGGTTCCTAGTTATACTAACACACTACACGTTGTTGTTCAATGGTTTACACAGTGCGGTTTCTACTTATACTAACACAGTACAGGTCCAATGGTTTACATTGTGCGGTTCCTAGTTATACTAACACACTACAGGTTGTATTCAATGGTTTACACTGTGCGGTTCCTAGTTATACTAACACACTACATGTTATTGTTCAATGGTATACACTGTGTGGTTCCTAGTTATACTAACACACTACATGTTATTGTTCAATGGTTTACACCGTGCGGTTCTTAGTTATACTAACACACTACAGGTTGTTGTTCAATGGTTTACTCCGTGCGGTTCTTAGTTATACTAACACACTACACGTTGTTGTTCAATGGTTTACACAGTGCGGTTTCTACTTATACTAACACTCTACAGGTCCAATGGTTTACACTGTGCGGTTCCTAGTTATACTAACACACTACAGGTTGTATTCAATGGTTTACACTGTGCGGTTCCTAGTTATACTAACACACTACAGGTTGTTGTTCAATGGTTTACACTGTGCGGTTCCTAGTTATACTAACACACTACAGGTTGTTGTTCGGTGGTTTACACTGTGCGGTTCCTAGTTATACTAACACACTACAGGTTGTATTGTTTACAGGGTGGCGTCAACAAACTCTACCACGGCATTATGAGGTTTGACCCGAATGCTCCACGTCTGCATCTGGAAATGGATATCGGTGACACCGTATTCTTCCATCCTCTACTTATTCATGGCTCAGGAATGAACAAAACAAAGGGGTTCAGAAAGGTGCGTTTATATATCCTACACATCTACAGTTTTGAATAATACTGAAAGGACATCATGTGCACCGAATAATGGTTAATACTTGCATGTGATCTTTAGATACCTAAACTGTTTATAACAGACGAATATAAATATGTAAAAATATTCATTATGCCACAAAAATGGAGATTCGATGACATATAGTCTTTGGCCTACTTGTGGCACCCATTCCCTCTTTGGCATGAGTCATTATTTGTGAACGGAAATAGATAGGTTTGTGTATTCATTGTGACACTATGTTCTTGTTAAAAGCCAAATTTTTGAATGTCAACTTTTAAAAGACTTTAACTATCACTTTTGGTCGCCATCGAGGATGGGAGGACTTCAGAGTGTTACAAACACATTCTGTTAAAATGTGTCTTTTATGAATTTCAAAATGAAAGGATGGACAGGATAAGAGAGATGGAGGGAGATGAAACGGATGAGAGGGGAGGGGTAAAGGTGAGAGGGAAGAGGGTGTGAGGAACAGAGGAAGATAAGGTTCCCTCCCCCTGTCCGTCTCTCTCATAGTAGATATGACTGGATAATATCCAACTTAGTAATCAAAGAAAATCATCATTTCTTGCCATATAAAAAGATCTTAAATTTATTTCATCTGTAATCACATAAAACTAAAAGCATGTTTGTCTGTATTATAGTCCATATCGTGCCATTATGCCAACGGGAAATGTGATTTCGTGGATTTGGCAGGCACTTCTCAGGAAGTTGCAGTTAAAGAGTCGTACGAAAGGGCTATCAAGAAGGGAGCGAAGCCAGAAAAGCTTGACTACAATGTAAGGGTTTATTCATTTTATGTACTTTATTATTTCTGTATGTCATATTCAATGCTTTGTGTAAACACTTGCTTCAAAACTCCTGCGTTTGTATCTAAGTGTAGAGAGAAAGGTTTTAACTATAATAATTTATCTTCGTAATGAGAATTGAAATTGATAAAATCGGGGAGAGAGAGAGAGAGAGAGAGAGAGAGAGAGAGAGAGAGATTCTTCCGTGTCCGGCAAACTACTACTCGTTAGTAGTTTAGCCATCATTCATTCATTCATTTGTCATGTTCTAACATAACACCCCACCCCACCCAACATTACTGAAAATTTTGCGTTTGTCTATTTCGATACATGAAGTTGTTGGTGAGTAGCCTGCTTGTTTCAGTGAAACACATTCTAGTATCTGTATTGGCGGATCTGGCAAAACTTTTCAAGAAGCGTGGCTATCAAAATTGACTCAAAATAACTTGTCGGCAAAAGTGCCGACCAAACGAAATCCTCTCCTATTCCTATAGCGCTTTGGAAACCCTATAAAGTGGTAATGAATTTGATACATGAACTTGTGGACAGGGTTGGACCCCCTAGGGTTTAGAATCACTCCGAGATTCATCAAAAATTACTTTTCAATGTTATTTGTGCTGTAAGATAGGTAAATTTATATTCTCCGAAATAGTTGGGCTTCCTTCTGAAGAGAACAAATATACATAGATCGTAGGAGGATCACCTCGAACTTCTATTATGTTAAAAATTATGGGTATATATTACCGTTCTTTACATATATAAAAGCTCGTAACTTCATATTTCAATATGAAACACCTCGGAAGATAGAGGTCTCGGAAGGAAAATAAGTTGCAAAAATCAGTGGTTTCCTGGAGTTCGGCCTTAAGGACCTCATCAGCACTTTGTTCACATCCATTGAGGAGTCTAGATAGCCCAAACCTCCTGTCTATGTAAGGCATCCACAAGTAACTGGAAAGCTGACCTATACATGTTCATTCCAGATCACGTGAGCTGTTGTAAAAGCGCATTGTCCCATTTACAAGTCGATTGTCGGTTTGTCTGTCCGTAAAGTTTTACATTTTCAACTTCTTCAGAACCACTGAAAGAAATTAATGAAACCTATTACTGGTAAAGTACTCAAGGTCCCCTACAAGTTTTGTTGTTTCATCTGGATCCGCTGATTGTTGAATCCAGGGCGAAGCGAAATAGACATCACACAGGCTGCATTGATCAACACATCGAAGTATGGGAGAGATATGGTGCAACTGAATATCATTGTAAGGCAGGAAAGGTCTTCCATAGGTATACATTTTAATACGGGTTTGTTATAGAAAAAACAATCCCCCCTCCCAAAAAAAAAAAAAAAACAAAAACAAACAAACAAAGCAAAAACAAAACAAAAAACCACCACCCCCCTCCCCAAAACAAAACAAAAAATCTCCGTGTTCCCAGTAACACAAATCAAAAAGATTCAAATTCAGTGGTGGATCGAGTGTCCCTTTGTAAGGGACTGGGATTCGAAGACCCAAACACAAGTTCTTTTTCTCGCATTTTTATCAAGATGAATTAAGTGGGGATAAGGATTGTACAAGAGGTGGACTGCGAAGTCAGTGGTTGGACTAGTCAAGCAAAACTCTGTTACTGGTATCTATAATATCTATATAGGATAATCAGAGATTACATATTTGAGGAGAGGCGTATCAAAACACATGGAACATTAATTAGACTGCAATTGTATCTACTTTTGTTTAATTGTTTTACCCTTTGCTTTGACATCTCGTTCTTAGGCAGAGCATTGAAAGGGTCATCCCTGATTTTTCATCTACATTTTCATGTAATGCTGAACAAGATACATGTATATGTAGACGTGTGCACTATTTATTTATCTATTTATTTATTTATTTATTTATTTATTTATTTGTATAGGGTTTTTGGAAGACGAGTAGCCGATTGGTGAAAGGAACCACGAACTGGAAATGAACAAAATGTGAAACAACAAAAATGCAGTGCACAGTGCAGAATTTTCTCTTTTAACATGGATATTCTAGATAAACAAATGGAGAAAAAAAAGGCACAGTGCAGAAATTACGAGTTAATACGGATTTTTTAACAATACAGTGCAATAAACGATTATAAACAATATATATATGAATGAGTATGTAGGTGTGTATGTGGGTGTGTGCGTGCAACATTGCAGTACCATGTGTGCACTGCTGTAAGTCTGACGATTTATTTATATCGTGAATAATTTAATGAAATTCTCTTAAACGAAAATTGCGTTGATATACTGATTTTGGATGATTTGTGTTGAATGATTTGTCACTCATTACTAGTCGGGTTTGTATTCTATTCTACTCTATTAGGTATACAATGATGAAGTCCATCTCTACTGCTCTGTCAACAATCATGGTCCATACTGTCACAATGTAGTATGACCATCCAATTATATATACATAAATAATGGGTCATGTTAACAAAGTATGCCTGTCCCTGTGTAATGCGTTTGAATCTTTTCATCATCATCATCATTTACTGTTATCATTATAATTATCCCCCCCCCCACTTTATATGAAGAAATTGAACCTTCGTCCTATGACACTTTGTGAAGGGTTGTTTCAGATTAGCTCAGTGGTTCTGGTCGCAATTGAGGGACAAAAAGTTATCATAAAAACTCACTTGAGTTTTCGTAACCAAAAAGTCCCTGGTTCGACATCTGCCGTAGGCACAACGGTAGACGTGGCGCGTAAAAGATCCCTCATAACTTTCAGGAGGGTACATGTACCTTGCAGAGCTATAAATTTCTAGCTACATCTACATCTTACGACGTTCCATCACAAATGATGATTACAGGTCGGAGCAGCGTGAACCGATCGCTTTGAAACGTTAAGTGCTTATAAATAAAATAAAAAAGTGCTGATAAAATGATTCCTTACAACCTGATGAGAACTTTAAGGATTGGTGCTTTGGACCAGAATTTTGAACTGGTCCAAAGTGGTAGCTGCTACGACTGAATGGGGGAGGGCGTTCCAAAGAGTAACTGTATGTGGAAAGAAGCTATATTTGTAATAATCTGTCCGTGTACTGAAGGTTTGGAAGTGTAGTGGGCTTGTATGACGGGTGTGAACAGAAGTTTGTGGAACAGGGTATAGATTTGGGTTTATAGCTACAAGATTGTATGTGACTTTATAAAACATTGAAAGCCTGCTTAAATTTCGACATTGTTCTCGGGATGGCCAGTTTAAATGATGCAACATGTCTGAAACACTACTGGTATTGTGAAATCTGTGAGTTACATAGCGTGCGGCCCTGCACAGTACGTTTTCTAATTTGTTTTTTAGTTTTGTTTGTTTGTTGTTGTTGTTTTTTTTTGTATGTGGTGCCCAAACAGTAGAACAGTATTCCAAATTTGACCTGACCATTGATTTATATGCCAAAGATTTAGTGTTTTCCTGCTTAATTTGTAGGTTCCTCTTCAAAAAATCCCAAAATTTATTAGCTTTTGTTGTAACATTATTTATATGGTGTTCCCAAGACTTGTTGTTAGATAGAGTAAAGACCAAGTATTTTGCTGTTTCTACTGATTTCAGAGTATGGCGTTTTAGTGAGTATGTATGTTTGAAGGTTGAGCGGGATTTGGTGATGCTGAGTGAGTTGCATTTTTGTGGGTGAAGCTGTCGCTTTGTAGTATTTTACAGTCAGTTTCATTTGAGATGTGCCTATCTAGGATGCAGTCACCAGCAAAAAGACGTTTTTAGAAGATACAGATGCTGGAAGGTCATTGATAAATATAAGAAATAGAAGGTGCCCCAGCACTGACCCCTGGGGTACCCTACTGACCACAGGCAATTTGACTGGACACCTCACCATCAAGCACCATCTGTTGCATTCTATTGCGCAGAAAAGAAGACATCCATTTCCAGGTGTTGCCCCTTATGCCGTAGTTCAATTGTCTAGCTTACTCAATAGTTTGTGGTGAGGTACTTTGTCAAATGCCTTGGAAAAATCTGAGATGATGAGGTCTGTTTGTATTCCAGAATGGAGACTTTCAAGTAATTCGTGACAGATTGAAAGTAATTGTGTTTCACAGCCACTAAGATATCAAAATGGTCTAAATGCTTTAAAATGTTGCTAACAACAATATGCTCCAGCAGCTTGCAACAGATGCATGTAAGTGAGACTGGTCTGTAATTACTTGCCGAACATTTATCCCCTTTTTTGAAAATTGGTATAACATTTGCTTGCCGCCAATCTGTAGGTACTTCCCCCCTGGATAAAGAAATATTGAAGAGATTTGCTGGGTGTGGAGCGAATTCTGATGTATATTACGTGATATGCAATGAATCATGACGATGCCGTTGACATATACGTGGGATTAATCCGTGAGTAAAGTCAAACAATAATCATTTAACTCTAAAATCTGATTTCTTGTTGATTTTATTTGGTACACAGTGTTCTGTTCTGACGATAGAAACGAAGTTCAGGTTTCAGTGTGAAGTCTTATTTCTTGTTCATTTTATTTCTTACACGTTCTACTGTCATCACGTTGAATTGTGATTGACTAATTATTGATTAATTATCATGCTGACCGTTACCTTGTCATTTCACGGTTCATTACCTCTTCAAGATAATAGGAGGATAATAAGAAGGTGATCATTTAGACTTAAATGAAACATTTGTAATACGTGTTCGAAACCATTCGAGTGGTTGGCTACTATTGACACAAAGATAAAACCAGAGACATAGACTACTTTCAGTAGGCTTTAGGAGATTTTGTGATCAGTGAATGTCACATGAATTACAATAATTTTACGCTAATTTAGGCTTAAGTAAAGGTGATTACTGTGCGAAAGGCATTGGTCGTATGATAATTCCTAGATTAATATCGTTTTCTGATTGGTCAGTATTAATTACGAATGATCACGTGGTCAGAAAACAATAACGACGAGTCTAAATTTTACACAGGGATGCCAAATAAAATCAAACATTCGTACACCTTTCAGTGATCACTATTTAAGTTTAAATAGTGATTTGTAGGGTTGAAGTAAGGATTCAAAATAATATCGAAATAAATTTGATAATATAGTGTAATTTGATGATCGCGCTAAGTCTGTTTCCTGTTTAACGCCCCTACAGGTTATCAACGGAAGATACTTGGTATTTTGAAGACTAGGAAATATCAATGCCTTAGTGCTTATATAATGAAAAGCATATACCATTTTATAGAAGTTGGCCTAAGAATGAATAAGTGAAAGTGTTGTTTTATGTGAAGAAGGGTAATACAGTCAATATGGGAGTGCGGAAACAGGCAAAGTAAAACAAAACTCACATGGTCTTCAATAAAAAGGGGGTTTGACAAGGGGCTATATATACCCTTTATTATAGACTGTATCAGCGGTATGAAAGAGATTATTAGGTATTTTGTACACTGATAACTTAACTCTGTAAAAATACCTTCTCTCACGTGATGATGAATAATATTATTCAATTCTTGATTAGACTTTTCCGGAATAAACTTAAAAGTGATTTTTGTAGAATCGTTAAGAATTCAATAGCAGAAAACCTCTTTTCAATGTTCTTATTAAGTGAAATTTCACAACGAATTTCCAAATTGTAAAATGTAGGCTTCATCATTAAAAAATGAATATTTGTATTTTACATAACGAGTTCTCATGATGCAAAGACAGAGACCATATGTACATACATGTATACATATAAAAGGTGGAATCACGTGTCGTTTTAATATATACTTCTCTCCTCCTCCCCCTCCTCCCAATTTCCACTCCTTGTTGAGGGCACCGTTTTCGAGCTAATTATTGATGCACGAGACAAGTGCCGCCACGATACGGGTAATTTAGAATATTAATGCATCTATTTATACAATGTATTTAAATCGTTGAAAACCCATGTCCCTTTCTACATTTTGTTTCACACAAGAGTGAGTTCTTAACTGTAAATTTCTAGCTGGTGTGGCTATTTTCGTCACGCTGTGTTGTGACTGATTAATTTTCATGCTAGCCGTTACGTTGTCATTTCACGGTTCATTACCTCTTCAAGATAATAGTATGATAATAAGAAGGTGGTCATTTAGACTCAAATAATACATTTGTAATGCGTGTTCGAAACAATTCGAGTGACTGGCTACTATATATTAGAAGGTAAATCGGTCGATTTCCATTTTATCGGTGAAATGCGGCTTTAGGAGATGTTGTGATCAGTGAATATTACATCAACTATTTATACCTACACGCTAATTAAGGCTTAAGTAAAGGTGATTACAGTGCGAAGTGTATTGGTCGTGTGATCATTCCTAGATTAATATCGTTGTCTGATTGGTTAAAATTAATTACCGATGATCACGTGGTCAGAAAACAATAACGACGAGTCTAGATTTCACACAGGGATGCGAAATAAAATCAAACATTCGTACACCTTTCAGTGGTCTCTATTTAAGTTTAAATTGTCATTTTTAGCCTTGACGTAATGATTTCCAATGATATAGCAATAAGCATAGAATTATGGTGTAGTTTGATTATTCGCGCCAAGTCTGGTTCCTGTCTAACGCCCCTACAGATTATTAAATTAATGGAAGATACTTGGTACTTTGAAGACAGGAAGATATCAATGTCTATGTGCTTATATTATGAAATACACATACCATTTTAACAGAAATTGGGCTAAGTATGAATAAATGAAAGTGATGTTTTATGTGAAGAAGGGTAACACAGTAATTATGGGAGTGCGGAAACAGGCAAAAGTGAAAAAAATCACATCTATAAAATAGGGTGTTTGACAAGGGGCTCTCTCGTAATGATTCATAATATTGTTCAATTTTCAACTTCGGTAAAGCGATCGTTTTCATTTTATCGGTGAAACGCGGCTTTAGGAGATACTGTGAATGTCGCATCAACACGTTAATTTAGGCTTAAGTAAAGGTGATTACTGTGCGAAATGCATTGGTCGTATAATCATTCCAAGATTAATATCGTTGTTAGCCGCAAGTAGTGGCCCTAAATGAATGATAGGGCCACAATTCCTTACGTTGCGTTTAGTTTAGTTTAATAGCAAAAAACCGCATGGTTTATATGCATACAAATAGAATAACATATCTATATATATATACACAGTGATCGTTCATAAGAACAATTGCATTTAGGAGGAAAGACAAATAATATGATAATAAATATGCAGAGATAAGTACATGTAATACATATATATAAATATATACACAATGACTCATATCACCGAAGATCGTAAGAGTGATGCATTTTTAAAAAAAATTTCCAAGGTTTAACAACTGTTTCCTGTTCTCAATTGAAAAAAGCTGAACAAGTTTAAACATAGATGGGCGGCTCCAAAAGTATGGTTTTATATACAGTCTTCGTAAGTCATTGTACAAAGGACACTCAAGAACAAAGTGATGAAACTCATTTTCAACATGGCCCAAAACGCAGCAATGACACACTCTATTGAGCCTTTCAACTCTTATATATAGACCTTGTTCTATATTAAGTTTATGTGAAGATAATCTGAACTTTGTAATATAAGAGACCAGATTTTCAGGAATGGATTTACGCAAATAATATTGAAGTGAAAAGTTATCAATCAAATATTTATAAAGGAAACACTTCGGGGAAATATCCATAAAGGAATCTCTCTCCTGTAAAAACATATCTGTAAGTCTTTGTTTTAAAACAATTAAAAAGTATTTCTCGTTCAATACATATTGATTATTCCAGACATCACTAAATCCAGAATTACACAAAACATTGCGAATATTACGTAACCAATCATGGGCATCAACATTTAATAACATTTCATTATAGAGACCTCGTAGAATACAATTGCACGTTTTTAGTAGTTTAAGCCAATATTTAATTATTCTTATTTTACGAATAACAGAAAGGGGGAGTCTGCCAAGTTCAGTATAAACCATGAAGTTAGATGTACACCGTTTAACGTCTAAAATCATTTTACAAAACTGCATATGGATTTTTTCTACATTCTTTCCATCATGGAATCCCCACACTTCACACGCATAATTTAAAACACATGACACATACGTATCAAACACATTAAGTTTAGTCTGTACATTTAAAAAGTTCTCATTACAAATTTTTAAGATACTGAACATACATTTTCTCCCCTGCAAAGCAATGACATTTTCAGTAGTTGCATATTTACCATTGTAATTGAGGGTATATATATATATGTACGCCAGTCACGGTGGAGGTTCCAAACCTCGTTCCCATCCATCCCACAAAGGATAACATTTTTACCTGATATGCAGCAATATTTATTCTCTGCAAGCTGTCTGCCACACATTCCTTTGTTTAGCTGGAAATTTGAGCCTTGTCGTATAGTTCGCCATCTGTAGTGAATCTTTCCTCCCTGTCCAAATGATGATTATGATCCTAGACCGCCAGGTAATTCCTGGTGACGTAGCCGTGGTAGGAAAGAACCAAATGTTTTGGGCAATTTCTCAGTAGTGTATGTCTAATTTTTCAATAGTCCAAGTTGTCGTACAAAGAAGAGGAATTGAATAAAGAAGGAATGCAACGACCTTCGAATCAGTAGTTTAGTATACTCATAATAATATATGTTGAAGGTACTCGCTTTGCAAATATGCATAGAATTGACAAATACATGTTCTTTAATAACGACAGAATACATAATATTTGAGACTCACCAATCTTTATTTTGAGCAAAATTACTGTTAAACAATAATATATCAAATTATAGCTCTATGCACAATACTTTGAGTAAACGTTTTCACTGGTACTTTGTACATATTCATCCCAAAATAGTGTAATCCAGATTGGGAATATCACTGTATTAATGCACAGAAAATTCGTGATATACTGAATTTTCTTTACATGTATATACAATGCAATTGAGGAACCATAATAATTTAATTTCAATATTACGATCCGCGTCTGCTACTCGGAACGAGATTTCGAATTTTACTTACACTATGGTGGGCCTGAAAGTTGGAAACCCTCCCTTTTTCTAGACTTGACTCCCTTCCCACTTTCCGAACTGAAGATTTACTACTTTTTCGGTAGCCCTTCTTATTTCTTTCACAAACTGCAGGATGCAACCAGAAGGTTGATAAGCTTGCCTCGTGCACTTGAATGATTTACGAGAGGGGTTTAACCACATACAACCCTTTGGGGGGGGGACTCTGTCGTCATGGGAACAACTTCCCGTTGCCCGTTGTTTGTATTGGTCGTGAGACAGGATTGACAGCTATCTTGATATAATGGAAGCTAAGCTTCCTCTAGTCATCCGGCAACACCACCTAAAATGGTTTACAATGTGTTTCATCCATGGACGAAGAGGCTTGTTCCCTGGGGTTTTTTTTCGAATCCGCACCTAATCGTTCGTGGATTTTTCTTTATTTGCGCCACACATATGATTTTGGTATTTGGGTTTTTCATTTAGATACATATAAGATGAAAGTCTACAATCTACATGAGAATCCGCTCGTATTTCTGAGTAAAGTTCTGTGCAAAGCTGAACACCCAGTAGAAATAAGTTTTAATGATATGAAACAAACCTAAAATCCTGATAAGAATCGTACTTGTGTCTGTCACGACTTTTTCTATCTTCAGCCCTTTGTATATGATGGTGTCTATGCCGCTCTCAAAATTAACCTTTTCAAGTTAAGAACTGTTGTTGTCAACATTTCTTTTGTCTTCAGTTTCCAAGTGAATGATTGGTTTAGTTTCACACTCCCTAAAACAGAAGTAGCTTTAGTGACACGAAAAATGCAAAACGCAAAATCGCTTACAGAAATAACAGGGACTTATATTTCAATTATGTTGTCATGGTGAACAAAGTTTCGTGAATGTGCAGTAGTAAATCATATGATTTTTACAAAGAAAGAGAGAGAGAATATGGGTGATAATACCTTGTGAGTCAGGCCGAGTGTAAGAAATGATAATTAGTTCTTTGTTTTTGAAGACCTCTGTTACGGTCCTTTGCTTTTTTAGGAAATATTTAAATCTGTCCTCATTGTAAGCAGCACAAATGTTATTTTTATGATTTTGCACATTAAAACAACAGACATGTAATGCTATAATTATTATAAATATAAGGGGGAAGGCTTGGTGTAGTGGTTAAGTGTTTGGCTTGCGGCGCAGACGATCCGGGTTTGATTTCCGGATTGCACCACTATCTTTAAAAGGTTAGTTGCCTCTATATTGTGATATAACTGAAAAATTGTTTAAATAAATATAGAACATATAAACATTTTAATTTTGTGCACCTGATGCACATTTCGATAACTTATGTCTCTTCAATGATGCTCGTGGTCGAATGATTGGAATTCTCATAATATATTAATATTTGAAGAGCAGTGTTGAAACCAAAATGACCGAAAAAGTGAGCCAAAAAATCGATCTAAGAACAGAGCTATGCATGAGGGAGATACTCCTAAGTTTTAGAGTGATTTACTTAAACTGATGACTGAAAATTTGAAGTATATATTCCATCTCAGTACAAAAGCACTGAAAACTAGACTTACGATGCCCTCGGGGACTCTCAGTCCACCAGCATTGACATGTACCAGATGCGCATTTCGACAACTTATGTCTCTTCAGTGATGCTCGTGGCCGAATAAGAATTGGATTGAAAGCAATCAGATATAAGTATAAGATATACATTTGCTTTACTTCAGAATAATGATGTGATTTTTTGTAGCTTACTTTTAAATCTTTTGGTATCGGTAGAAACTGCTGCCTGAAGAAAGAGAGCAGTTTATAACTCTAAAAATGATTTAACACCTTCAAAGTTCAACCGGGTCATTAAGGTGACCATCTGTAGCATGATGTGGATTACACATAGTCCTCTGTTGAGGACATCAATTTGTTCTCGTGACTGTTCTGAAACTAGAATACTTCCCTGTATTTGTACGCACTGTATACAGATTTACAAACAATCATCAAGGGCACGGAGCATTACCTCGCAACATGATCTAAAAGGAACCTCGACCTTTGACCGCAATTCAAAATGGTTTATTTTCTTTGATCAGTTCAAGTGTGAAGCGCAAGAGTGATCCTATGAATAAACTAGCCTTTTACGCTTCCACACGAACACTCACCAACAGAGGAACGGTCGCATTACTATATCCCTCGATCGCTGCTTACAGGAATAATGCACTTCAATTATTCGTCTAGCTATTATTTCACAGGTAGGGTCATGTCACTAAAACGTTTTGAGATAAGATTTTTCGATTATGCATTGTAAAAAAAAATACAAGTCCATTGTACTTTTTACTCTTCTAGTGGACTTGAATTTTACTCCAGAGGGAATTTCTGATGTCTGGTCCATGCATCCACAGTTTGGAACCTTGCATGTTTGGGGATGAATAAGATCCCTGATATAACTTTCTAACATACTAATTCTCAGATACCAAATTCCTTTCATCTGTTTTATCGTAGCTGAATAATAATAATAATAATAATAATAATAATAATAATAATAATAATAATAATAATAATAATAATAATAATAATAATAATAACTGTTCTTACGGGACAAATACCTCTAATCCATGTGTTAAATCGGATTTCAAAACAGTGGTACAATTTCATTTGATCAAGGTATTAGCAATTATCATCTATAGGCACATCTCGATTTATAAATACAATAATCATTACAGCCCAGACTATAATTCTAAACATCCATGTGCAGTAACGCTGACCTTGTAAGAATGACCTCCGGTCAAGGTCATGCCACACTTTAGGTCATGTGTAATAATCCTACAAAGACAATGAATATCAATACATGCAGTAGAAGTTACTGCCCAAACTTATTCTGAATATCAATACACAATGGTATTGACCTTTACATGTGACACACATTAGGGTCACGAGTAATATGCTCCTACAAAATACACGTGTATACAGAAAAAGACTCGCGCAAACGCAGGGAACATTTTAAGATCATATGGTGACATATTTGGCCAGGCTGCGAGTCAACTTCGGCGTGCATTCTAAATGTGCCTTGAGTCTTAAGGTAAGCAACTTTAGCATGCAGGAATTAGATAATCGTGACTTACGTTTTCTGGTGTAGTGAAATCCAGCCCCTTTCAGTGTTTCACAGTCGGGTTATACTGTCTTAAGCTGTTTCCTAAGAAGAAATGCGTCTACATACAATGCATTTAAAGTGAATTTCACGAATCCTGTTTTTATGTATCAAAATTATTGTTGCTTTTTGACGCAATGATGTTGCATGCCACTCTATACATTGACCTTGCACGAAGAAGCTGTTCCGTGTATTCGGTAATTCTTAGAACCGATTTGTACACGAATGTTCGAGATGGTAAATGGAATTCTTAGATCTTAAATCGTATATTTGAGAAAACGAAGATGGAGTCCGGAATGAATATTGAGGCTAATTTAGCCTTGGGTATTAACATCAGAAACATCTGGCAAAATTATTTTACTTTATTTTTGACATACAAACTACATGGGTTAGAAACGGTACAATCTAATTAAAATTCCATCCTTTATGCGACACCCAGTAAAGGAGCAAAGTAGAGACCGAATTTTAATTAGTTTGGAAACGGTAGTGCAAATCAGAAGAAAAGTATGAAGTTTATGTTTGGTGTCCTATTCCGGCTTGAATTTAAGATTTTTTCCCTCGTTTATTATGATTTGTTGTAGGAAAACGCAAAGCAGTAATTAATTGATTAATAACATGTTAATTAGAAATAATTCCTACTCAATAGTGCTCAAAGATACATTGTCACACCATAAGCTATATACCTATATCACACCATTTAAGTCCTACCTCTTCGTTTGAGCAGAGAATCGACGAATATATTCCTTGAGTATTATTGATATATAAATGCAGTAACAGTTTACAGCCCAAACTCCTGTCATGAACATAAATCCACTATTCTAATCTTCATTGACATTAATTTGGAAAATTCATATGTAATTGTTCCAATCATATGAAGTGTCAAAATCCTACCCCTTATGTATCGAAAGTTATAGCCAATGTTAAAGTAATTTTGTGTAACAAACAAGCCAATAAGTATATAGATAGATAGTTTATTGGTCAAAAGCAATACAGCTTATAGACATAACAATACATGTAATAATACTACTTAAAATCTATAATACATGATCAGAAAAAAAGACAGTCTGTTAATCATACATAGATTAACTTAAATAATTCTAAACAGCGTCTAATCATACATACATAAACAGTTCTATACTATTTGTTTTCGTATATCAAAAGCATACTTGATATATTTACCAAGCGAACGGAGTTCTTTTACATTTTGCGTTGAAAGTAATTGTATTAGTTTATAGACAGAGGGTCTTATAGAATAATATATTTTTATATATGTTTGCCTTAAATCAATATAAAAAGGACATTTCAAAAGGAAGTGGAACTCGTCTTCTATATCTACTTTACACATCGGACATAATCGTTTATCTAGAGGAACTTTGTTGTATCGGCCTGTTTCTACAATAAGACAATGGGAGGAAACCCTTAATTTACAAGTAAGTTTTTTATATAATGGTGGCATTCGTTTGAGGAGATAACTCTGTAATGTAAAGTTATCTATCATAAATGTGTAAATATAACATTTCGGCGAATCATTAACATCAGATAAAATGGACTGTTTGTATTCACCAATTAAACGTTGTTTGGCTATGCCTGAAATATATTCTGGTTCTTCAACATATTGGTTCAACCATAAATCCATTAAGCCAATACTTGACAATAAATTTATCACATCACAAACCCAGTTTTTAGAATTATCATTTGTTATACATTCATCAAACATAAACCCATAACATGCTTTCAAAATGCAATTATTTGTCTTTAATAGTTTTAACCAGTATTTCAGGATACGAATTTTACGTATACATTTCAACGGTAATCTACCCACTTCACAGTAAAGAACATTATTTGCAATTGGGGTCGATCTCTTTACCCCCAGCATATTCTTACAAAAATCGGTTTGTACTTTTTCAATGTCTGGAGCGGCATGAAAACCCCCACACCTCACACCCATAGTACACTATACTACTGACATATGTCTCAGAAAGAGATAACATAGTGACAAAATTAAGCTGCATATTGAAACATTTCTTTTTCAAAGCAAAAACTGAATTTTTATACTGAAGTGCTATTTGTTTCTGAGTTTCAGAAAATTTACCGTTGTAATTAAATAAAATGCCAAGATAACAAAACTTGTCAACTATTTCAATTTTCTCATTCATATAAACCCATTCTTCTTCAGTCTTTATATTACCACCATTCCTGAATATTATAATTTTTGTTTTATTAACATTTACTCCTAAAGACCATTTATCTGTATACATTTCTAGTGCATTCAATAGTACTTGAAGGTCTGAAACCGACTGTGCCAACAATACCATACCACCCGCGTACATAAATAAAAAGAGAGATAACTCTTGCAGCTCAATGTGAGGCATACTATTACTTATAAATTCTAATTCAAAATCATTAACATACAAGGAGTACAAAAGTGGCGAAGTTATCTCCCCTTGTATCACTCCAAGGTTGTTTACAAAGAACTCTGAAATCTTACCATTCAACAATACTCTAGATTTTACGTTCTGGTACAATGACTTCATAATTTTGAGAGGCTTGCCTCGTATTCCTAACGTTGATATCTTATGCCACATCATATGGCTTATTATAACTTAAGAATTAAATTTTTGAAACCTTACTATTTTCGAAAACCCTCCGTCTTTAAATTAGTTCAGTTATTAAGCTCTGAAAATGTGACAGAATTGTGCAATATTGGAAAATACATCAAACAAGCTTTTAATGTAAGACAAAATGTATAACTCTGTTTTGTATTTGATTATGTAATTTGTAACTTATATTTGTTATTGTGTAAACCATTCATATACTTGACCTTGTTATATATTATTTATGTAGACTTGTCAATTGTATATCTATAAGCAGTATTAATTGCTTTTGATAATAAACTATATATATATATATATGCCCTGGAATACCGGGGACATCGTAAACAAATTCAACTAAAGAATTACAGGGCGTGTCTTTATGGGGGGGGGGGGGCTTCTTTCTGACTACTACATGGAAGGTTCAGATTTAGACACGCACTCTCTTGTTCCACCTGTGGTTAGAGATTACATTAATAATATCGACTTCAGTAGCTACCTTTTACCCCAGTATGTATGTATGCTCAAACATACACATCATTTTCACAAAAAAAAGAACACGCGCAAATTAATGACATTTCGCGAAGTTACAATGGGTCGCCAAAATTTGGGATTCAGCTGCGTGACAAACATTTCCACAAACATTCATTCATCAAAGGTTTGGTACTGTCGACTTTAAGAGGTTTGTCAGCAAATGTCCCTATGTAATGGTTTAAAACCCAGCCCTGTTAAGTGCGGAAAATGTTGAAGACAAAATGTTCATATCTTTACAGAATAAAGCATAATTCTTTTTGGATCATTTTTATCTATACTTCATGATCTAAAAGCCAGGAAATGGCTTCTAATGCTCTCTAAATTCAAAAATTTTCTGCCCCCCCCCTTTTCGCCACATATGTACCTGTAAAAATTCAGATTTGGCACCAAAAATGGCTGAGTAGTTTGGCTAATGCACATATGGGCTCCCTTTTTGGAAATCCAGGATCCGTCACTGAATCCCTAGTAGTTATTATTATTATGGTATGGAATACACAAGTTGGATATATTAAATGAGCTGTAACTAGTACATATAATCTTGGATTTTGCCAATTATAATTAAATGGTAGCAAACACATTTAGAATAAACGACACTAATATATGTAGAACTCAAGAGAACGCCGATTTTTTAAGATATATTTAAATTAATATAAATTGATGAAATTGAATGATTTTCCGTCTAATTGTCGATCTTGGATTTAGCTCCCAGGAGGGATATTCCCCTCCCCCACCCAACCACCACCACCATCTTTCATTCAAAATCAATTTTCATTATCATTTCCAAGCCGGCGTGACGCAGTGGTATCCTGATCGGGAGGCCGGGGTTCGAGTCCTGCTCTGGTCATGCCGGTGTGCTGTCTTTCGGATGAGACAGTAAAAACCGAGGCCCCGTGTCATGGTATGCATGGCACGTTAAAGATCCCTCACTGCCTCGAGTGGGTCCGTTGCAAAGGTCAAAATTTGTATACCCCGCACCAGGCAGATGCCGTCACCATATACGTGTAATATTCGTGGTGTGACGTAAAACAAAAATCAATCAATCAATCATTATCATTTCCATTTTGTATATTACTTGTTCGAACACTCCACAAGATGTGTCAACAAACGAATGTGTAAACTGATATGTATTTGTTGTCAGAAAGAATATGAATAATATAGTGCTCTCCGAATGTGAGGTCCGTTGTGGAGTATTGAAATTAGGCACCTGTATCTTGGAGAAAGGATAGTATTACCCGAATATCGTAATGTTTTAAATTACTTATGTCTCATTTCCCTTTTTACATTTGCACGGAGCTCGTTACGACTATACCCAGGATGTCGTTTCTACATTATATATATATGGTTTATTGTTTCTATGGTTTATTATGATATCTCAATAGCTAACACTTGTAATACATGTATAATTTGTTCGTTCAACTCTTGTTCATTTATGTTATGTAAAGTTGGGTGACATTTCATACCGAAATGTACGTACTGATAAAATTCACACAATGTAATAGTATCATGTGGTCTAATTAATTTTTTAACATGAGTGCATGTATCCTATTCACAACATCCAGTAAACATTTGACCATGAGTTTTTTTTCGACGCGATTATTATATATGTGACATCTCTATATATATTGTCATATTTGTCTTTCCTCCAAATGCACTTTTTCGTATGATTAATATTCTACGTTTGATATTGTACTTGCATATGCATATACACCTTTTTTTAAAAATTAATTTACTATTACTATTATATTATTTATGTACGTTAATACAAGAAAACCAAATCGATCTAGGCCGACTTCGCTGCCGTACAAAAGAAATTCGGAATACCTCGGTTATTATGATGAGAGCCCAACTTTAACTGTTAAGCCTGTGTGACTCACTGGACGAAGTGTTCAGCTCGTAACCGAAAAGTTCCCGGGTTCAAGTGACGCCGGGGGCACACCGGTCTCCTGCCTTTCGGGTGAGACAGTGAAAACCGAGGTCCCGTTTCACTCTGAAATTCAACTTCTAGTTCATTTTATTTTTGACACGTTCTATTTTCGTCACACTAAATTGTAATTGACTAATTATTGATTAATTAACGTGTTGACCGTTACGTTGTCATTTCACGGTTCATTACCTCTTCAAGATAATAGAATGATGATAAGGAGGTGATCGTTTAGAATTAAATAATACATTAGTAATGCGTGTTCGAAACAATTCGAGTGGCTGGCTTAGTATTGACAAGAAGATTAAGCGATTGTTTTCCATTTTATCCGTGATTTGCGGCTTTAGGAGATGTTGTGATCAGTGAATGTCACATCAACTACATATACCTACACGCTAATTTAGGCTTAAGTAAAGGTGATTACTGTGCGAAGTGTATTGGTCGTATGATCATTTCTAGATTAATATCGTTATCTGATTGGTAAACATTAATTGCGAATGATCACGTGGTCAGAAAACAATAAAGACGAGTCTAGATTGCACACAGGGATGTCAGACGCAAGTAAACATTTGTACAACTTTCAGTGATAATTTTTTAAAGTCTAAATTGTCATTTGTAGCGTTGAAGTAAAAATTCGAAATGGAATAGAAATAAACGTAGTAGTATAGTGTAGTTTGATGATTCGCGCCAAGTCTGGTTACTGTATAATGCCCCTACAGGTTATTAATGGAAGATACTTGGTACCTTGAAGACAGGAAAATATCTATGTCCCAGTGTTTATAATACGAAAAATATATACCAATATATATTAATATATATTTAAAAGAAGATTAGTGATTGACTGATTGATTGATATACATGTTCTATTTGTATGTAAGAATAAGCTTTCGTGGATTCCCCGTAAGGTCTAATTGAAAGATGTTGATGAAATTTGGGAGGTATTAAGAACTCAAGTTCCCTACAAATGTTTCTGTTTTCAACCAGGGTCCGGTGCCATAAAACTGAGAAAATACTTAAGTCAGTTATTTCATTTTAATTTATTCCATTATTAAACGTTGACGTAAATTGTCGCGCAGAGTGGTTTAATTCTATTTATCGATAGAATAAATCTCAATGAAATTCAAATCCCAGTTATTAATTCATTGTTGAACAGAAGAATTTGTGAAATTATAACTTTTATTTTCTCAGATCCGTAGAGAGGTGGGTCCAGCGTGTGGCAATATAATTCCCAGAGAGTACATTCCTTTGACAAAGTTCTTTAGACCAGCTGCGTTGATCATCAAACTGAAGTATCAAAGTGATACAGAAATGGATATGAATCATCCCCGATTCGAACCTTGTTCCCCCTAATAACAAATCCATTACTATAGCATTGCATAAATCTCTCCCATTTCATATTCATATGAAGGAAGTCTATTACTACACTCATTTATTTTTTCCAACAAAAATATGACATAGATTCATTAAACGTAAGTTACGTAACTTTACATTGTGAAGACGTCATCTGAGGTCCGACAATTTACCGACCAGTGATGTATTAGTTTATGACGTCTAAGTTTGCCGGTTATGATAGTTGTGACAGAGGCTTTATTACAGAGGCGTATGAGGTGTAAAATACTCCTTTAAACTTTTTTTAAAAGAGAAAAAGGATTGGACATATCAATGCGATATGCTGAAAATGATTTAGATGGAAATGAATATGAACATGATAATGAAATTATAAGAGTATGATTTTAGACTCGGTCTGTATAGAAACTCCTTTTTTTTCCTTCAACTATTGATCTCTGGAATAATATACCTTTAGAAACTAGAAATTCACCAACGTTAAATTCATTTAAAAGAAAAATAAATGTCAATCAATGCGTACCTCCTAAATATTACAGCTACGGAAACCGCCAAATGAATAACCACCATACTAGACGCAGTTTGTTAAAAGAGCACCTTTTCAAAGCCAATCTGTCAACAAGTAATTTATGAAACTGTGGTGATATTGAAACATCTAAACATTTTTTCCTTGGGTGTAAACACTACGAACAGATCCGATCCCCTCCTACAATATTATTAGATCAAAATGGGAGAAATCTCAATATTTCATCTATACTACTTTAAGACGAAAATGTTACATTATCTGCGAAATGCTGTCCAGACCTTCATCAAACAAAGCAAGCGTTTTTACTAAAGTACTGATGTATGGTTTAATAGAATATAGTGACTAATCCTACCCGCACTGCACTGCACTCTTCTCTTCCACCTCCTGACGTACACGTTATTCATATTGCACTATTGATCAGTATATTAATATTCTCTGAGAAAACAATATAATATACTACTTATGTTGTCATAGATAATATACTACTTATGTTGTCATATATTTGTAAACCATGTCTAAGCTGAGATAGCTTGTGCCCAATCCCATTGTTATTCAGACAATAACATATGTTTAATTTATAAAAATAATCGACACTTGTTCTATTAAAGTTGTATAGTGTCTTTGAGACTACAAATCTAGAAATTACCCAATTACCTCGTTTGGGATTCATCTGTCCACTCTTAAGAGGCCATGTGGGACAAGTCTATAGTCTGCACACGTAGTCTCACAGTACTGTTTGCGATGGCAAAGTCCGAGCATATATTCCATAAACGTTTTACTTGATAATTCGCACTTGTAAAACACATATGTGCTGTATATCAATGTTCGTAAGGACGTTCATTAATCCTGAACTGTTATACTTGTTATCGGTATGCTGTTCTAATAATGTTTAGATTTATTAAAAACCTGTAATTTTCAATGTTGTCTAAAAATTTACAACTTGCTCTAGTATTTTATCTTGTGTGTATATTTGTCACTCTTTGTACATTGACTTTAACCTGTGTATGTCTTCTGAGTCATTTATCCACTGCGTTCATTATTTAAAGAGATGGATTTATATATTAAAGTACTTAAATACTGTCTTGTTTTCAGATCTCTTATGTCATATTGATTTTTTTTCATATTGTATCTTGTTGATTGATTGATTGATTGATTATTGTTTTACGTCACACCACGAATATTTCACGTATATGGTGACGGCATCTGCCTGATGCGGAGCATACAAATTTTGACCTTTGCAACGGACCCACCCGAAACAGTGAGAGATCTTTAACGTGCCATGCATACCACGACACGGGGCCTCGGTTTTTACTGTCTCATCCGAAAGACATGACACCGGCATGACCAGAGCGGGACTCGAACCCCGGCCTCCCGATCGGGAGTCCGACGCGATACCACTAGGCCACGCCGGCTTTTGTATCTTGTAATTGTTACAGAAATAAAAGTTTAAACTAAACTGAAAATGCCAGTATGCTTTTATTACACGACTATTCTAGTCTTAAATACTTATTATGTCCTATCAGAAAAAAATAAAGAATGATAAAATTATTAATTAAAAGTTATTTCAAACCGTTATTCCTTACAAATTGTAGTCATTGTTCTAAAAAATATAGTTTCGAAAATAAATGTTTCAACTGGACGTAATTAGCAACATCTAGACCTTTTGTTTGTCTATATCATACATATGAAAATGTGTTTTGGCCACCCATTTATACACCACGGTATGCATAAAATGTACATGAACGCACAAACGGTACACTAAACATCCATATATCACACAGTTTTCAAACTGAGGTGTCAATCTCAAATTGAAACTCTCATTGTCTTTCTTTAATTATCTTAAACCCTTATCCTTTTTTTTAGTCACAAGTACAATATACAATATACAATATGAGTAGATATAATATAACATAAGAGATCCAAATGGCCCTTCTGGAGTCTACTATACATTCTACATATCCATGCATTTTCACTAACCCCTTGTCCGGATTATTATTATTATTATTATTATTATTATTATTTTGCCGGCCCCCAGACCGGAACATTTTTTTTCTACATTGCAAACCGGAATTTTCTTTTTGCAGAGTTTTCCTTGTTGCTCGCTAAGTAATGTTATGACTGCTAAAGCTGTATCCACATTATCTCCGAACTGGAAGAAGAGAGGTGGAGGGGAGGGGGGCGATCGTATATATTCTAATAGGAGACAATGACGTAGGTAGCTTAACATTCTGTGTATTTAAAAAAAAAAGCAAAAAGGCAGGGGCTCTTGGGCCGCCGTTAAATCCCAAGTGGGTCCAGGGCGAATCTCTGGTAAGAGATCACAGTTGGTATCGAAATACCTCCAAACCTCAGCGATTAGATATTAATTATGACAGACCTATGTCCTATAAATCCCGTGTATTTATTTGCGATTTTGCGTAAATGGTGCTAAATTCATTCCAACTCATTCCTTAAATGTCGCACATGGAAGTGTTTTCATTCAAAAACTACACGTTCTTAATTTTAAAAAGGTATATGTACACAATTGGGGAAAATTCTATTCAATTCATGCAAAGTTTACTTTTAATTTTCAAGTAAGCGAAGCGAGTCAGAAAATGTTGATATACATTATTTACCACTAAAGCGAAGCAAATAGAAAGGTTTTTGTTTTATATGTAACTTTGTCCAGATTTACCGTAATTGGTTGACAAAATATAGAAGAGGTCAGACTAATCATTTTCAGGTTTTTGGAAAACAGAAAAGTGCCATCCCCCTCCCCTTCCCGAAACAAACTGTCAACCCCCCCCCCCCCTCTTTCATAGGATGGACACAGGGACTCTTAAAGTATTTAACACAGTGTTTTTACCTATACTCTCTCACTAGTCCGGACACCTTTTTCTCCAAATATTCTTTGGATAAATTGATAGTATGTACATGCACATTACGAGAATAATTTGAATGAAACAATTCGTGCAAAATATCTCGACTTAGAACGATCATCTAGTCTGAATCGTCCTCGTTTCGAGATGTCCTTCATATTGGTCATTTAATAGGTCAATGTGGCAAATTGTAGACCGCGCAACTCGCAGCGCTTCGCGCAACACATTTTATTTATCGGCTATATCAAAACATCGTACTTGTTTAGTACTGCATACACATCAACTCATGTTGTAGTACTAGTTGACAATGTGAGTCTCAAGCTTAGAGCTTGGACCAAGTGTGTGAGAATAGGTGTGTTTGTGTGTGTGCGTGTCGGGGAATTGGGGAATTCGTGATAATTCGATAGTATCGATATACAGTGGCAGATCCAGAATTTCCGAAAAGGGGGGGGGGGCACATGTGTATTAGCCAAATTTTTCAGCCATTTTTGGTGAAAAATCTGGACTTTTGCACTTTTACTAGTAAATCTGTGGCCAAAAGGGGGGGGGGCGCCCCCCCCCCCGGGGGCCCCCCTCTAAATCTGCCACTGATATAGTAACTAGCTTACATACATCCAGCCGAACGGTGCATATCCTAAACAATAACGGATCTTTTGCGAAGTTAAAACTCTCTATACATATTAAAATGGGGGGGGGGGGGGGGGGGGGGGTTGGGGGTGGAGGGCAAGTTTCATGCGGTCGGAATATCTAAATAAATAAACCATGATAAATAAAAACCTACACTGATTATTGAACTGTAACTGCATTTCAATGAACGATTTATTATAGTATAAATATTTAATATAAGAATATATGATATAATATTTTGTTTATATATAGATATTAGATTTTAGATTTTTGTTTTAAATCGCACTTAAATTATTGCATTTACATGTTGACGGTATCTACTTGATGCACCAAACCCACCTAAAGCAGCGAGGGATTTTTATGTGCCACGTCTACCGTGACACGGGACCTCAGTTTTTTTTCCCCCTTTTCTTTCTTTTGACAGCGCATATACATATAAGAGAGTGGAAATTGACTCAAGTATACATATATCAATAGGTATGTTTTTCACTACGTCTGCCAGTATATATGAATGAGTTTGGTTTTACACTTTGACAAATATAGAAATGGGTAAGGTTCTTACGATTCCAGTAGCACGCTCGTACCCCCCCCCCCTCCCCCCCCCCCCGTAATACAGTTAGTAAATCTCATACCAGACTCGGAATGCCCAGTATATGAGATTTACTGACCTTGTATCCTCCCATACACCCCCGCTAGGTGACCATATGATTAATTGTATATTATGGTTTTATGACTGATTGATGTCTTACGTATGTCACTCAACAATTATTTCACGTATATGGTGACGGTATCTGCCTGATACATTACATAGAAATGTATACCTTCGCAACGCAAGCAGTGAGGAATCTTTTACGTGCCATGCATACCGTGACACGTGACCTATATTTTTATTGTCTCATCCGATAGACATGAAACCGTTGTACCCACGGCGGGAGTCGAACCCGGAACCTCTAAGTCACAAATCGAGCACCTCATCCACCGAGCTACAACGGCTTTAGATTTGTCGATCCAGAGGTTGAGTTTCTGAGAAATTTATAAATTTATACTAGTGTTGACCCACTACCACCCTTTAGTTGAATCCACCCCCGTATATAGTATACTAGATATTTATACTAGTACTGTTATACTGAAAATAAATGATGGTCCGTGATTCCAACGGCTTTTACTGCGTGTCACCACAGACAGACAGACCGGGGGAGTGAGAGAAGTGGGGTATATCAGATAAAATTTGAAATTGGAAAAAAATCACGGGGTATTAACGGGGAATTAAACCCATCCATGGCTAGTTCTAACCTTCTTATCACAGTCCAATAGATCATCTGTAGTGTAGTCGATAAATTTGGAGTTTGGCCTTTGACGTTGCGCGTTGTGTGGTTTAATGTTAGCCGTTGACCTGTTCAGTAAACAGACGAAGCAACAATCGAGTACATGATAACATCTGATAGTCATTTACAGTGATGGCGGAGCGACTACGAACCGTCCTAAGTCACCTCCATCATACCAGGACATCGGAGGGACACGTTACGGTATCCTTTACTTATGAGTTATAGTATAATTAGTTTTCTGATGCCTGGATATGTCTCATACTCAGGCGGTCCTGTCTGTCATACTGCCAGTAACTGGATTATCTGATGTACACATACAGACAGTAACAGATCGGAAGAGACCGTGACCACGACTTACCGGTATCTGCTATATGTGATATTTAGCACGTTCTGCTATATTACAGTTTTTCGCCATGCAGTATTAACATTACCCTAAGAGCACAATTGCTGTCCGCTGGTTGCGTGACCGGACGTCCGATCTGTTTGTCTATCGGTTGGTCTGACTGTCAGTCTGATGCATTTCTGGTTATGTACAGTGTAACTTGTACATGGAGCGATCGGTTCTGGATCAGACCAAATTACATGATGATGTACGCAAAGAACCCATCTGAAGTGGAAAGGATTGATCTTATGATGAAAGTTTGTGATCCAACGTCCGTTCTTTCGTGCCTGAACATCCAGCTGTAAATAATTGTCAGCTTCCACATGATCAAAGAATACCAACAAATAAACTACAGTCCGATTTTGTCAGTTGTGCATGTCCTTTGTTGGTTGTGTCCATGACCCTTTGGTCGCAAGAAATGGCCATGGATACTTCCTATACAAGTCTACATGTGTGTCATGCTTTCCTCTTCTCCCATTCCCTTGTGATTTTGATGAAATTCAACAGAAATGGTCTATTCGGAAAACTTGCCACATATGAAAAGAAAATTGTTGCCCACTTCTGTAATTCAATATGGCTGCAATTGTAACCATACTCAAAATTTTGAAGCTTGATTTTTTTCCTGATTTTGATAAAACCGGAAGAAATTTTTACAGGAATGATCTACTCATGATATTGACCGGATGAGTGCATGTATATTGTATAAAATGTGTGTTGAAAATATTAGAAATGAATTTTTTCTTCTGTTGTGATATCAATTTTGATGAAACTGGATGTGAGAATGATCTACTTATAATGTTTAACAAATGTATGTGAAAACATCGGGTAACATAATCCAATATGGCCACCATGGAAACAATCGTGAAAGGGCAAAAAAATATTCATTTCTGAAAAAATTAGGGTCATGGAGCTTTCTTTTTTTCACTGACAAAACGAAAACCTCTGAATTTACAAACTAAAGGAAATGACTTCATCCGAACTTACTTACTAGATCCTAAAGAATGAAACCTGTGGGGTATTTGATTTCAAACTTGGTACTTTGCAACTCCGGAGTGCTAATACAGCAAATTCGACATTTTGCAAATAAAATAAAGGACAGTATATGAGGCATTAGCTCTTTTTAAATAGTGTGACTGCGTGAGGGGGGCCTGGAATCCACGTCTGTAGATTTTATGACACTGTGAAGACTTGGATCCTGGTCTTGAAGATCTCGAGTGAATCTGTCTCTGTGAACTGTGCTGACAGATGGTTTCATAGCCTGATGTTTGAGGGACAGGACTCCTTGTAGATGGTGGTTCGGCTGTATGGGATCATGTACCGGTGTTCGTGTCCTCTCGTGGCCGTGGTGATCTGAGAAGGCAGTGGGATGGCAACTAAGCAGTGGATAATGCGGTACATCATAGTGGTCATGGCTCTAATTTTTCGTTGGCGCAGATTTTCCCATTCGAGCCGGTCAGTTACGGCTGAGACTGGTGGTGGTATTGTAGTCGTTGGTAGAGAATCTTGCAGCACTTCGTTATACTGATTCTATCTTACCGATTTTCTCCTTTACATTAGTGTCCCAAACCGCTGATGCATGTTCTACTTTGGGTCTGATGAAGGTCTTGTAGCATTTGTCCTTGATGTTTGTTGGACATGAGGACAGCTCAGGTTCCTTTGTAAAAATGTTTTGGTGTTGTTTACCTTCTTACGCTTGGTGTAGATGTGGTGGTTCCAAGACGAGTCGTAGGTAAACTGACCCCCAAGGTATTTGGCTCTGTTGGTACTCAGTCTAGTTAATAGCATATTCCCACGGATGTTGTATTGGGTTTGGAGTTGATTCCGTTTGGTTGTTATACGGATCACATTTATGAAGGTTGAAATGCATGAGCCAATCAGATTCCTAGTGCTAGAGGTTGTCATCCTGGAGTTGTTTGGCACCTGCTTCTGTGGTGATGGATATGTTCAGGGGGCAGTTATCTGGCTGAAGATTTTGACTTTTCTTGACAGGTCGTTGATATATGCCAGGAATAGTAACGGGCCGAGGATTGTCCCATGGGGCATTCTGCAGTCCTTTTCACACAAAAAAGTTACGAATTGTCGACAGTTTTTAACTTAAGAACTGCGTAAGTGAATTCTTAAGTCCTTTTCACGAACGCGTTCTAGTCTTAATCCTCGTTCTTAATGAAATAAAGTTAAAAAAAACCCCCAAAAAACAAAAACGCAGCCAACTTTGTTTACTATAACTTTCAATTTACAACACAAATTCTATACTTACTTGGTGTTAATCAGTCGTAAAGTCAGGGACAATATTTGACTACGAACTTCGTAAGTTTTTTTTTTTGTGATTTCAACCGAACGAATTCTAAGTTTCTTCGTAAGAGAAATATTAGTCGTAAATTTTTTGTGGAAATGGCTGTTGGATGTTACAGGTGCGGTTGATGAGAAATAACCGTCCACAATTAATCTCTTTTTCGCATCGATAGGAAACCCCTTATTCATGAGTGCATCCTCTTATTCCTTAATGGTGCAGTTGGGTCAGTTGCAGTTCGTATGGCCGTAGGAACCGGGGAGTCGGGGGGAAGGGGGGGGGGGGGCTGCTTCCCCTCTCCCCACTTTTTTGGCCGATTATAATTGTTTCATAGATTGTTATCTAATTTACTACATTGTTTTCATTACATCATTCTTAACATGCAGTTGATTTGCAGTCTCATAGGTTGTATTGCAGCACTATGTATAAATTTGTTCTATTCTTTCTGAACGTTAATACTACAAGTTATTTTCATCATACAAAAGTTCGTATGATATCTTGTGGAGTGCGTTGTCGATCTTTGTCAACAGTTAGGATTCATAGGATTGTTTCTTCCTAAATTTATGCTGGTAGTCGGTAAGGATATCGTGCGGGGTTAAAAAAAGTTGACTTGTTGAGTATTGAACATTATTTACTTTTCTTCCTTGCTCATAGCAGTATCAAACATTACGGTCGTACTGTCATCTATTTCTACTTTATGAACATTCGTTGTGCACTATCACAGCTCTCGCTGATTGTTCAGCATTCACCTTTAGATAGACATTCATGGGCGGTCATCGATTTTATTGAGAGAAAAATTCTTTTAATTATCCTATCAACATAAGAAATTTGGACACAACTGCTCATTATAAGGAGGGATTACGGTACAAAACATCTATTATCGAATGCATTTCATTTTAAGTAGATTCCCTTGTCTGTAGCGATTACCCGTTTCCTCTCACGAGAAGTTTCTGCCACCAGCTAGTCACCAACAGAGCTTCAGCCTTGACAGAAAGTGTTGGTCTAGCATTGCCATGATTAGGCTTTTCATTAAATCATTCAGATACAGAAAAATGTTTGTATGTATAACTTGCTGGGAAAGAGAGAGAGAGAGAGAGAGAGAGAAAGAGAGAGAGAGAGCATGTAAACAGTAAGATTTAGTAAAATAGAATATGATAATTGTAACCAAACATGATTCTGATTATTAAAAAGAAGATATTGCATGAACTGACAAGACATTCTTATGCATATATTTAGCCTACTAAGTATCAAGGACATGTGTTTATTAAACAAGCAAGAAAAATTATTGTATTTGAAAATTAAGAAGATTACAAACTAATATGGAATATACAAAGACATTTTGAGCTAGAAATGAATGTTATAAAGTCTTTTGCATGATGACATTAAAAAGTAGCATAATGATGGTAGTATGTATTATTATTTTCTGGCTAATGGCTTAGTTTTTAATGGAAGGAAGTGCATCATTAGTGATGCAAAACCTTAAAGCAATATTCAGAATATTTTTACTTTTAATCTTTTGTTAACCTTGACCTTGACAGCCAGATCCTAAGTCTGGTGATCTTGTCACCTCCCCAGAGCCTGTGTTGAAATACACTCTAGAAAATTCCATACTCTCAAAGGAACAAAGACAATTCTACGAAAAGAATGGTTTCCTTGTCATCAAAAACCTGATCCCAGAGCATAAGCTTGCAATGTATAGGTATGTTTAAAATTCATTATAAAGAGGCAAAACAAAATTACTTTGATAAATGCTAATACTTGTACATGTGTATATGAATTTACATATCTTTTTTATTTAATTAAAACCCATTACTCAGAGATCTGATGTATTTCAACCGGGATTGGAATGTTTACAAATCCAGAAGTCATTTACCAATCAGAATAACTTTGCCTATTTCCGTGGCACACTGGAAAAGATTTTCAGATGGTTTGTTTATTGTTTTTAGCTCACTTGAGCTGAATCCTCAAAAGACAGACACATTTTTTTCAGAGCTAAGCTTGTCCTGCATTGTTCATCTATCTGTCTGTCATCAGTCAGGTACAGACATCAGTCATGCGTGGATACAGCCCTGCATGGGTACCGGGGGTCTGGACCCCTCTGGCATCCGAAAATTTTACCAAAAAAGGTAATATTTGGGCATTTTTGGGGTTGGACCCCCCTTGTCTAAGAGAAAAATTTACCTTTTCTGGTTGGACCCCCTCTGACAAAAATTTCTTGATCCGTGCATGTCAGTATACTTCATTTTCAACTTCTACTTCAGTATCACTGAAGGGAATTTCAAAATTTTCTCCTAGTAGGTTACTTACAATGCATTGACTCTTTGTTAACTGTTTTATTGTAATTGGAAAGAGATGATGCAAAAAAGTAATTTGTAGGAAATTTTTGCAAGGTGGTTGAATTATGTATAACTATAAGTATTTAATAATTAGTTTTTATTGATTTTTTCTTCATAACTAATTGAAAGTTGTCGATGAAACTCTCTAGATACGTCAGTGTATGAAGAACCCATGGTCCACTACATATGTTGCTGTTTTTTTAACAAGATCTTTGGAAGGATAGATCCATTCCATATAATATATATATAAGAATTTGCATTATGTTTATATATTGTGGTATATGTTAATTTTGTACTTAATATTATAGAGATAGGTTTGAGAAAGTTTGCAAGAGAGAAGTACGAATCCCTGGATTGTCGATCATGCATGACATAGCCATCAGTAAATCAGAATTTGTCCCTGGTGAAAAAGCTGTCACCAAGATCCAGTTCTTTCAAAATGACGAAGTTCTCTTCGACTATTGCTCAGATCCGAAGGTGTGGTATTAAATGTTTTAATAGGTAATAGTTAGTACTCTTGGCACATGTTAATTGTGCTTGTGAAAAGGCAGATCTTAAAAGATCTCGGCTGTCTGAATAAGGATGTACCAAAGTTCAGACCTGATATTTTTATGAATTTGAAATTGCATGTTGCCATATCCAGCTTATGCAGCTATTTTATGCATCATTTTTACAATATTTCATAAAATCATTTTATTTTCAATGATGCATGTATTTATGTCATTAACCCAATCTACATGTATCAGAAACTGTAATGCTGTTGTCTGTAATCATTTTCATATATCTGTCATAGACTGAGATAGTATGACTTGAGGCATTTGTTTGTCTTGGTTTGTGCATTTGTCTGTCAACTGAGGTTCAACCATTATACAGACCAAATCCCTGTTGGCTAAGACTTTTCATGGCTCAGACAGGACATCTTACGGTATTTTCACTGTCAGCAATTCAAGGTCAAGGTCAAAATTTAAACATTATACATTGATAAATCTTGTAAACAATTTTTAGATGCAGTCTGAATCACTTCAGGACCTAAGGAATGTCAAACTTTGCACACTAAGACTCATTATGAAAAGAGGACAATGCTTATGGTTTTTATGATCTGAATTGTAAGTTAATGTCTCTGCATAGACCTATACGTCCTTGGTCTATGTCACATGCTAAACCTTATTGATAGATAACCGTGGAGACATTAGAACTGAATGAACCATTAAGACTAGAGTTGTCATCTCACTACTCATACTACTGATACCTAGATGATGATGCTTGAATTTTACAGGGTCAAAGGTCAAGGTCAAATGCTAAACATCATTGATAAACATTGTAAACTCATAACAGACAATATACAGAACTGTTTGGGCTAGAACCATCAAACTTAGTCACATACTCCTTATGACAAGAATATTACACATACTGGTTTTATATTTATTTTGAGTAAGCTTTTTTAACCCTTTGTAGAAGCCATGGGCATATTTTGCAAAGTACATTGTAGGTATTGCTCTTGTTCCAAATGCTCTTTTCCTTGATATGAAGCAATCTTCAGTGTTGTTTGATTTGTAAGTGTAATTTCTTTGATGGCATGGGACCAGCTCTTTGTCTTTCTCAGATGTTTCTGACTTATTCTTTTCTTACATATACATGTATCAGTAATTCTAGAATTCTCCATCATTGCCTGGCATCCAAACAAAGATTATGTCAGAGGATCAGGGTCCTCTAGGGATATGATTATGTCATAAGCAAAACATCCTGGAGACTAAGATCAAACTTAACATGTACTCAAACTATTTTGAATTCCTTTGCTTTCAACTTTCAAAAGTGAATTTCAACTTAAATTTTCATGCTAAAATTTTGAGCTGAGAACAATTTGATGCAAAATATGTCTTAACTTTGCATTTATAGAGTTTGCACAACTTAGTAATGACACTTTCTATTTGTAAAACTACAGATAGGTAAATGATACAACTTGACTTGATGTAAAATATAATTCTTTAAAATGAAATAATACTATATGCACTTAGCACTGAATCTATAAATGGATATTACAGCATGGCATAATCATTACTTGACTTATTAGTTTTTATAATCACTAAACGTTAAACGTTTATGCACTTAAACTTTAGGTGGTGGATTACGTGCAAGCATTTGTGGGAAATGATGTGGTATCCATGCACACTATGTTGATCAACAAACCACCAGATCCAGGTATGTGACTGCATGTTTTAGGTTAACACTTCATTTCTGGGTATGTCACGTTTTAGGTACACAAACAGTCGTGCACTGAAAAATATAGGCACTGCATATCAAAATATGCTTTGCAGAGAAGAAGTTTTCATTCATTTCAGCTGAACTTTCTTTAAAATAGTACTGTTTGGAGAAAAAATACAAAAAATAATTACCCTATCTACCTTGCCACTTTTTTGAGTTCCAATTATCTGAGAAACATAGAATTAATTTTACATGGCCTAACTACTGTCCTATTCTGTACTATACTATACTATACTATACTATACTATACTATACTATACTATACTATACTATACTGCATTATACTATACTATACTATACTGTACTATACTGTACTGTACTATACTACACTATACTATACTGTACTGTACTGTACTGTACTGTACTATATTGTACTGTACTATACTATACTATACTATACTATACTATACTATACTATAATTTACTACACTACACTACACTACACTAGTATACTATACTATACTATACTATACTATACTATACTATACTGCACTATACTGCACTGTACTATACTATACTATACTGCACTATACTGCACTGTACTATACTGTACTATACTGTACTGTACTATACTACACTATACTATACTGTACTGTACTATAATTTACTACACTACACTACACTACACTAGTATACTATACTATACTATACTATACTGCACTATATTATACTGCACTATACTGCACTAATTACTGCACTGTACTATACTGCACTATATTGCACTATACTGCACTGTACTATACTGTACTATACTGTACTATTGCCAATAGTATTGGTTGGGTGGTTGATTGGTGTTTTTTGTCTCTTTCAACAATTTTTCAGTTATATCACGACATGGAAGCAGCTTCTTAAACCACTACACCAAGTCTGCCCCTACTATACTGTACTATACAACACTATACTATATTATACTATACTTCACTATACTATACTATATTGTACTATACTATACTGTTCTATTATACTATATTATATTATATTATACTATACTTTACTATACTGCATTATACTATACTATACTATACTGTACTATACTGTACTGTACTATACTACACTATACTATACTGTACTGTACTGTACTGTACTGTACTGTACTGTACTATATTGTACTGTACTATACTATACTATACTATACTATACTATACTATACTATACTATACTATACTATACTATAATTTACTACACTACACTACACTACACTACACTAGTATACTATACTATACTATACTATACTGCACTATACTGCACTGTACTATACTGTACTATACCGTACTATACTGTACTGTACTATACTACACTATACTATACTGTACTGTACTGTACTGTACTGTACTGTACTATACTATACTATACTATACTATACTATACTATAATTTACTACACTACACTACACTACACTAGTATACTATACTATACTATACTATACTATACTGCACTATACTGCACTGTACTATACTATACTATACTGCACTATACTGCACTGTACTATACTGTACTATACTGTACTATACTGTACTGTACTATACTACACTATACTATACTGTACTGTACTGTACTGTACTGTACTGTACTATACTATACTATACTATACTATAATTTACTACACTACACTACACTAGTATACTATACTATACTATACTATACTGCACTATACTGCACTATATTATACTGCACTATACTGCACTAATTACTGCACTGTACTATACTGTACTATACTGCACTATACTGCACTGTACTATACTGTACTATACTGTACTATTGCCAATAGTATTGGTTGGGTGGTTGATTGGTGTTTTTCGTCTCTTTCAACAATTTTTCAGTTATATCACGACATGGAAGCAGCTTCTTAAACCACTACACCAAGTCTGCCCCTACTATACTGTACTATACAACACTATACTATATTATACTATACTTCACTATACTATACTATATTGTACTATACTATACTGTTCTATTATACTATATTATATTATATTATACTATACTTTACTATACTGCATTATACTATACTATACTATACTGTACTATACTGTACTGTACTATACTACACTATACTATACTGTACTGTACTGTACTGTACTGTACTGTACTGTACTATATTGTACTGTACTATACTATACTATACTATACTATACTATACTATACTATACTATACTATAATTTACTACACTACACTACACTACACTACACTAGTATACTACACTATACTATACTATACTGCACTATACTGCACTGTACTATACTGTACTATACCGTACTATACTGTACTGTACTATACTACACTATACTATACTGTACTGTACTGTACTGTACTGTACTGTACTATACTATACTATACTATACTATACTATACTATAATTTACTACACTACACTACACTACACTAGTATACTATACTATACTATACTATACTATACTATACTATACTGCACTATACTGCACTGTACTATACTATACTATACTGCACTATACTGCACTGTACTATACTGTACTATACTGTACTATACTGTACTGTACTATACTACACTATACTATACTGTACTGTACTGTACTGTACTGTACTGTACTATACTATACTATACTATACTATAATTTACTACACTACACTACACTAGTATACTATACTATACTATACTATACTGCACTATACTGCACTATATTATACTGCACTATACTGCACTAATTACTGCACTGTACTATACTGTACTATACTGCACTATACTGCACTGTACTATACTGTACTATACTGTACTATTGCCAATAGTATTGGTTGGGTGGTTGATTGGTGTTTTTCGTCTCTTTCAACAATTTTTCAGTTATATCACGACATGGAAGCAGCTTCTTAAACCACTACACCAAGTCTGCCCCTACTATACTGTACTATACAACACTATACTATATTATACTATACTTCACTATACTATACTATATTGTACTATACTATACTGTTCTATTATACTAAATTATATTATATTATACTATACTTTACTATACTATGCTTTGGCTCAACTGCTAGCATGCTTAAATCATGCTTAGAGTCCCACTGATGGTTTAAGTCAATGTCCTGTTTTGAGGAGAGAGTGATAAAAAGCCTGATGTAAAAGTATATAAACAATGAAAGAAATAAACAATTCCTTACATTCTGTATTGAAATAAGAAGAAGGATTTATTGGTTACATGTTTTCTATTGTTTCTACTGTTTTTCTATCTTTTAGGTAGGAAAACGTCACGTCATCCCATGCACCAGGATCTTCATTTTTTTCCATTCCGGCCAGCTGACCGTGTAGTATGCGCTTGGACAGCAATGGAAAAGATTAACAGGGAAAATGGATGTCTTGTTGTCCTGCCAGGAACACACAGAGGTCCTCTCCTGCAACATGAATATCCAAAATGGGAGGTAAGTTGTTTTTTAGAAAAGATGAAAAATATGATAACATCAAAAACATCACCATCATTCAAGACAATCTTGGATAAAACGTTCATCTCTGCCAGGTGAACGAAGATGACTTTCATATAGATTAAGTAAGTGTTTTTCTAATCTGTGCTTTTTGGCAGAATTGCAAACATTTCTGGTCTATAGATTGGCAACATCTGTCTGTCTGTATGTCTGTAAAACATCTCGTGTAAAACATCTCAGCAACTAAGAGGAGCGTAAACGTAGTATTTCACACATAGTTTCCCTATGACCAGAGCTTTCAATTTATGCCATGACTTTTGACCTAGTGACAGTGACCTTGGACTTTGACATACTTTTAAAATAAGTCTTTCATACTTCATGCAAAGGTTCTTGAAGATGAGTGCTTTCAATTGATACCATGATTTTTGTGACCTTGTGACCTTGACCTTGTCTCAGATTTGCTTTGCAATTTGGACATACCATCTTAAGTGGTTTCATATATTCCATATATGTTTTCTTATTTTCAATTTGTTATTCAGAACCACTGATTTTAATGAAACCTAGCATGCATGAAGCATTTAAGGCCCCAGTAAGTGTTGATGTTTCTTGTCCAGATCTGTCAAGGATTGGATACAGTACAACACAACATAACCCATACACTGCATACATCGACAAAGCACATATATCTGAGATTTCTTTCAGTATCTAATTTTTTTCAGCTCAAATGAGCTATAATTGTGAATGATCTTTGTCTGACAAATGTATTAATTGACTTTTGAGCAGGTCATACATTTAATGATTTAGAGTTATCTTTTCTTGAGGTAATGTAGATAGAACTGGATAGACAACACTGTCCTTTGAGCAATTTGTAATGTACTAGTAATAGAATCCAACAGATATTAAGATACATGTATATCTTACTTTCTTGTGATTGATTTGTAATTTCCTTCTAGGGAGGTGTCAATAAACTGTATCATGGGATACGTGACTTTGACGCAAGTCAAGCAAGAACACATTTGATAATGGAGCCTGGTGATACAGTCTTCTTTCATCCTCTGCTTGTGCATGGTTCAGGCATGAACAAAACTAAAGGATTCAGGAAGGTAAAATCAGCAATGAAAAAGTCTATTCTAGGTGCCAATAGTACTGTAGCTGGGTATGTCATACATATAACAGAGCTCTAATTTACTTATTATTTTTATTCTTTTCTTTCCTGCTGGGAGTTTGACACTCACTGATCTGTCGATTGTGGGCATATTTTTTGTCCTGTCTGATAGTTTTAATATTGAATATATCTTTTCAACTGTGCCAGCCAGTGCTTTTATATATCTTATGAGTGGTCCTTGTGGCAAGTCCTCTCCATTGGTACCATAATTATGACTGTGACCTTTACCTTCACATTTGACCTGCGTTTCAAAGAATTATTCCTTAGCAGTTATTTTTCAACCATAGGACCTAGGGCTTTCATATTTCACATGTGTGTTCCTTGTAGTCAGTACAATAATTTATGACCTTGTAACCTTCAACTTGTACCTAAATAAACTAAATTCCATAAAACTTTCACATTTACTTTTGAACAAAGAGATAGGGATTTGATATGTCACATTGATGTTCCTTGTGGTGAGACCTTTCTATTGATACCATTATTTATGACCTTGTGACCTTATTTTTTCATCTACATGTACATCTAGAAAACAATCCTTGGTCATATCTTTTAGAGCATGGGAGCTAGTGTTTTCATGTTTCACATGACTGTGTGTCCCTTGTGTTGAGACATTTTTGTTGATAGCAGTGCTTGATCTTGAGCTTCACATTTGACCTCATTTAGAAAAAATGTTTACTATAGCCATAAACTTTGAACCATAGGAAATAAGACTTTCAAATATGACATGTTTGTTTCTTTGGGAAGACCTTTCCATTAATCATCAGTAAGTTTGTTACCCCTGGGGGCATGATGTTAAGTAACACATGTTGTTAATTTTCCAGGAAGAGAACCTAAAATTTGACTTTTGCTATTAAGGATTGAAGTTAGGGTGTGTTCTGAAATTTACCCAAAGTCACTATTACTATAAGTTCTTGTTTGAAATGTTTGAGATGGGACTTTCATGTTTTCCTATAAATTCTGCAGGATAAGTGTTTTCATTTGGTACTGCACTGGCTTTTGCAATAGTGAACGTGATTTGGGTGTTTGACCTATTTTTCAAAGCTTTAACCTTGGCCTTTTGTCCCCAAAGAGATACACTCTGCTTTCATATTTATCATTATATACAAACCTTGATATCTCATAGTTAATTTTAAGAACCAGAAATTCTTGAGATATCCAAGATTTAGGTCAAGTTGTTGAATCATATCTTTGCAACAATAATTCAAGGTCACCCCATTCTAGCGAGCTTTGATAGCTTTGTTGCCTTCTTATAACTATTGAATTTTATATCAACTGTTAATAAGAGTTAATTTGGTTTTGATAAAATCATGATCATCTTACATGTATTATATATATATATATATATATATATATATATATATATATATATATATATATATATATATATAATGAAGCTTTTTCTAGTAAAACAATTAAAATAATAGTAAATCCTTGACCTTGACTAAAGTAATGATTTCAAAATTTTAGAAGATATCAAAAACTTGTCTTTCGGTCTGTTGGTTTTGCCATTTGTCTTTCAGTCTATCTCTTGCCATTTGTCTTTCAGTATGCCTCTTGCCATCTGTCTTTCAGTCTATCTCTTGCCATTTGTCTTTCAGTCCATCTCTTGCCATTTGTCTTTCATTCTATCTCTTGCCATTTGTCTTTCATTCCATCTCTTGCCATTTGTCTTTCAGTCCATCTCTTGCCAATTGTCTTTCAGTCTGTGTCTTGCCATTTGTCTTTCAGTCCATCTCTTGTCAATTGTCTTTCAGTTTGTCTCTTACCATTTGTCTTTCAATCTATGTCTTGCCATTTGTTTTTCAGTCTATCTCTTGCTGTTTGTCTTTCAGTCCATCTCTTGCCAATTGCCTTTCAGTCTGTCTCTTGCCATTTGTCTTTCAATCTATGTCTTGCCATTTGTTTTTGTCGCTCTTTTTAGCGAAAGTGTCGGGTTATTAAATCTCATTCATCCATTTGTCTGTCCACCTGTCCATCCAGTAGTCTGTCCGTCTGTCACAAAAACTTTAAACTTTGTCATAACATTTTAATCATAAGACTTTGGGCCTTCATATTTGGCATGTGTGTCCCTTATTGCAATATCTTTCTGTTGGTACCAAAACTTTTTTATCATGTGACCTTGACAATGACCTTTGACCTACTTCAATATAACTTTTTACCATAAGACGTAGGGCCTTCATATTTGGCATGTGTGTCTGTAGACATGCACAACCATGATTGTATGTCACAGGTCACTGCACCCTCACTGATAGAGCCCCCAAAGCAGTGATCACAATTCTCGGAATTTGCTTGTTCAGTCTATTTCTTGCCACTTTTCTTTCGGTCTATCTCATACCATTTGTCTTTCAGTCTGAGTAATCCTGCTATTTGTCTTTTAGTTTATCTCTTGCCATTTCTTTTTCAGTCTATCTCTTGCCATTTCTTTTTCAGTCTATCTCTTGCCATTATGCCTCAGGCAGATGTCACTTTATAGACACAGCTGGAACCACACAAGATAATGCTAGAGAGGAATTAGTGGATTTGACATCCAAAAAATTGGGGATAGATAAGGACAAAATACCATGGGAGGTACGTTTATCTATTACCTTTACTGTCACATGAAGACTCGATCTCTATGTGATAATTATGTATCTTTTCCCTGTTTTGTTGCTATTATTTCAGGGAATAAATTGAAAGCTCGCCTACTCACCCAAGATTAGTAAATCTAAGCTGTGGGTGACCAAATGCATTTTCCTCGCCCCCGTGGCAAATGAAATATTCTGAAGTCGATACGTCAGCCATTATTGATGTACATGTACGTGAATTTTGGCGCTTTGTTTCTACCTCAGATTTTTGTTGATAAAAACTTTTTAATGAAAACTTAATTTTAAATCCAAATTTGTTTTATACAATAGTTCAATAAGTGGTCTCCAACACACTGCGATGACAGGTCAAAGCATACTGATTCCTCATCCCATAGGGTCCCATGTTAAATTACCTTAGCTTCCAGCAAGATTTACACCACTTTCTACATCTTTGCTTTATATAACCCATATATCAAAATATCTGTCATACACTTCTCTATCAGAATTTTAATTGCAGCTTGCCATAGGTGGTCCACCTTAATTTCAAGAAAATCCTGCTGGAAGGGGATCACCCCAAAAATATACCAAAATTCAAATGTAGACAACAACCTATTTTAGGTCATAAAATCTTTACATTAGCAAAATGAGATTAAAATCATAAAATGAGAATAAAATTCATGATTTTACAGCAGAACCAATCCTTGTATGACATTCCCTATTCCATTTAATGGTGAATTTATGTTGCAGTTTTACTGAAATAACTGTGATATTACACAATGTACATAAAATGAAAATGGTGTAATTTATGAATGGTATTCAATTTGCAGAGAAGCCTGGGCTATATATTTATGATTTTGCACCCCTCTCTTGACAATTTTAAAACAGTCACTATAGCAACAAGTACAGGGAAATGACATTATTGTAGCTACTTTATGTCCTTTAAAACTATGGAGGTTAAGATTCATTTTCAATCATTGCAGCAATTATGATAGTTAGTTCTGATAATTATAATGCTTACAATTATATATCATGACTGAATATAAGTAATAAACATGGGGAAGTAAATGTTTTATATTGTGTAAGAATGAGTTAGCCAAATGCTAATGATTCAGAGATATATTAGCTTATTCAGGTAGTCTTGCATTGCTGTATTTCTGAAAATTTATTGTAATTCAAATTGACCTCCTTCCTTTAACTATGGAGCTGTAACATTGGATGGCAAATTGATTGATGTACCCTCCAAATTTATTATGTCATATTTTGCAGTAATTTGACGTCAGTCTGATGGATTTTGAGGAAATGTTAATGATTTTGCCAACCAATATAAGAGGTCTTTTAGGACTTTTTGATTTCAAGGAATGTTACACTCTATCAGTTTAAAGTAAAATATTTTGATATTTAAGAATTATAAGGGATAAAGTAATTAGTAATATTGAAAATGTCTTGTATACAGGAAATTTGGAAGTATAGAAGCCGACCAGTACGAGGTACAGCCGAATTTGAAGCAAAAACAAAATGGTGACCTGTATATTGTGACCATGTGACCAAATCAATGACACTGTGACGTATATATGGTGATCATATAAATTGAGTGGTATGATATAACAAGATGATTTGTGAAATGATTCATTGAATATGATTCATGTAGTTGTATATAAAATGAATCTAATTGTTTAGACGATGTAATGCATCAGAAGTCGACTATTGTGCTCTTTATCTTAGATTTCTTATTTAATATGCTCAATTTATTTATTTTTTAAAGTAATTGCATGGCAAATTGTACACTTGATTTAGAACTTCAATGGATGTATGTTTTTCAGTAAACAACAGTATACATTTATGGTGAAACAGTGTATTTGAAGGTGTTAAGTGGTAAATGGTTTTATTTACTGGTACATAACTTTAGTTTATTGTACTTGTTTCTCACAAAGCACAGCAACACATTGTCAAATGTGGGTTATTACATTGTTTTTAAAACTCTATGTGGAAATGAAAATATATAGTTGTTTCTTTGTCAATAATTACCTTAGTGTGTGTTTGTAAACTGTTTAGAAACAGTTAAACAAGCAAATTAACAAGCATATATGTTTAGATTGTGACTTCTCTGTATAAGTAGTGTCTTGTTGATTTTTTGTTTGAATTTTAAATAAATATCTGCTAATGTTTTATATTTTTTTTTATTTGTGTCATGCACTTAATAACTTGTGAAGGTTCATAGTTACATGTAGCTCTACAAACTACAAACATTACTACTGATACACATTGCGCTTTATATTTCTTTACATTATGCATTGTAGTAGAAGTTAATTGATTTTTGTTTTACATCACTCCATGATTATTTCACATATATGGTAACAGCATCTGCCTGAAGCACTGCATAAAAATTCCTACTTTTGCAGCAGACCCACCCCAAACAGGTAGGGATCTTTTACATGCCACACCTACCATGACATATGGGACCCCAGTTTTAATATGCTGTCTCATCTGAAAAACAGAACACTGGTGTGCCCACAGGTATGAGTCGAACCTTCAACCTCTCAGACAGGAGCCTAGCATCTTTTCCACAGAGCTTTCAAGGAGAAATAGATTTTCAAACATTTTAAAAACATATTATCCCTACATGGTCACTTTAACCCCATCCAAGGGGCTAAACTGCTGACCTAGGGAGATAGGGGTTAAATTCTGCAAATACCCTTGAGTATAAGATTCCTGCTTTGTGTTGTTATGGCAACATATACCAATAATGTACACTCCAGGCAGACAGTGCCACCATGTGGGTGTCAGAATGCTAATTTCTCTCCTAATATTTTAACAGGACTAAGAATTTCTGATAGATCAACCTCTTTTTACATTTTAAGTCCTTAATAATGTGCACTTTGGCAATTTATTGTTTGGCTAGGGACCAAGAGTTTGTGTTTTCCATTTTGATCACCAGAATGCTTGGCTTGAAGAAGAGCATGCATGACAAGAGACCAAGAGGTTGAGGGTTCCATCTCGGTCAACAGCATGCTTTGTTGAGAACTGTTGCTTGACCAGGAACCAAGAGCCAAAAGTCTGGGGACCAAGAAGTTGTAGGTTACATCTCTGTCACTAGCATGGTAGTCTGGGGACCAAGAAGTTGTAGGTTCCATCTCTGTCACTAGCATGGTAGTCTGGGGAACAAGAGGTTGTAGTTTCCATCTCTGTCACTAGCATGGTAGTCTGGGGACCAAGAAGTTGTAGGTTCCATCTCTGTCACTAGCATGGTAGTCTGGGGAACAAGAGGTTGTAGTTTCCATCTCTGTCACTAGCATGGTAGTCTGGGGACCAAGAAGTTGTAGGTTACATCTCTGTCACTAGCATGGTAGTCTGGGGAGCAAGAAGTTGTAGGTTCCATCTCGGACACTAGCATGGAAGTCTGGGGACCAAGAAGTTGTAGATTCCATCTCAGACACTAGCATGGTAGTCAGGAGACCAAGAAGTTGTAGGTTCCATCTCTGTCACTAGCATGGTAGTCTGGGGACCAAGAAGAGGTTGTAGGTTCCATTTCTGTCACCAGCATGGTAGTCTGAGGACCAAGAAGAGGTTGTAGTTTCCATCTCTGTCACTAGCATGGTAGTCTGGGGAACAAGAGGTTGTAGGTTCCATCTCAGTCACTAACATGGTAGACTGGGGAGCAAGCATTTCCATTTTCAACTTACTGTTCAAGTGAATTATATTGATCATAAAAGTTCGTTATTAACTTCACATTTCCAACTTTTTTGGAATTAAGTGAAAGATTTTTATGAAACTTTAAAAGATTTACATATTCAAGCTTCCCTACAAGTTTGGTTATTTTCAGGTGGAGATACACCCAAAGCGGATCCAGGGCAGAACAAAGTAAACCTCTCTATCTTTATCCTATATATACTCTATACTGAATATAAAGTGATATACCTTTTATAACAAGGTAGAAATGTATGCGTACCATCACTAAACTTTGATCTTGTTATCTAGGGTTCACTAAATGGGACACGTTATATGTATGTGTGATATTTACGTTTCTATTGTCACTTTTCATCATGGCGGAGCGATTACGCACAGTATTATTTCATCTGAATTTTCAAAGGACAGTAGGAGAAGGAATTGTTGTATCCTTTTCATTCTTTGTACTCTATTCATCTACTCTTGAGAAAAGATTACAAAGGAGATTTTAATTTCACTAGAACCGAAAGCTATTTTCATAGGGCGCCGTTTTTTTCATACATTTTTTTTTCATACATTTGACTTCTCTGCAGAAAAGATTACAAAGGAGATTTTAATTTCACTAGAACCGAAAGCTATTTTCATAGGGCGCCGTTTTTTTCATACATTTTTTTTCATACATTTGACTTCTCTGCAACCGCCGCACAGAATTTCACCAAATTTTGCAGGAAGTAAGTACTTATAAGGTCCTCTACCAACATGTGTTTTTCGACCCGATCCTTAATTCAAGATGACTGTCATAGGCTCTGATTGGCTGACACATTTTCAACCTCTTATCCAAAACCACTGCACAGAATTTCATCAGACCTTACAAGATGTAAGTATTCAAAGTCCTCTACTAAGTTTATGGTGTTTTGACCCGATCTTAGTCCAAGATGGCCGTCATGGGCTCTGATTGGCTGACACATTTTCGACTTCTCCTCTGCAACCGCTGCACAGAATTTCACAAAACCTCACGGGAAGTAATTTATCACGGTCCCATACCAAAATTGTAATTTTCACCTAATCTGTCATTCAAGACGGCCGCTGTAGGATTGAATGTGGACCCCATTGAATTTAGACCCACCGGGTCTAAATTCAACGGACTGCGATCAAGATTCCACAGATTTTTCATGTTGAATTGTGACCCTAGAGACGGGGGGTCATTGTATTACGACCCTACCCACGGATAAAATTTTGACCCGCCGTTGAATTATGACCCCACCTTCACAGTTTCAGCTTACTGTGTAGATATAGATACAAATCTATCCGTATCCTCCTGAAAATGTAAAACACAAAGAAATTGATACTATTTCACTTTGGTAATCACAAAAGAGTACCACAATGGACATCATTTCCTCCCTATTGCCATACCGTCCGCAATGAGGTTAGGGGTATACTAGAATCACCGTGTCTGTCTGTCCGTCCGTCCGTCCGTCCGTCCGTCCGTCCGTCCGTCTGTCTGTCTGTCTGTCTTTCTGTCTGCCTGTCTGTCTGTTGCCCAAATTTGGGCTTCCGGACCGTAACTTCTCTCCCTTTTCATCTATCTTCATGACACTTGGTACACGGACTCCCCATGAGTTAAGGATGATCGCGTAGATCTAAAAGGCGGACGACAAACCCCCTTCTAACGCACAATTTGGTCAAACGCAAATGCGTTGAATGGGAGATTTTTAAAAAATATTTTTCACTCGTTATATGTAATATACTAGATCTACTTTTCATAAATAAGTACCCATGCTTTAAAGTTCCTGTATCATGATACAAACTGAATACTAGTATGTAAAATTGTAAAATAAGGAAGTAAACATCCACATTTCTGTTTAATCCAAGTTAGTAATGCCAAAAGTAAAGGCAAATTAAACTTCAATAAAATATAAATTTATTGACTTCTTATTATAATACATGTAATAATAAAGTCTTCACCGGAACAAATAAAAAAAGAAAAAGAGTAAAGTCAATTCTGTGATGATGATTCATACATTTGCATACACTTGCTCATAATTGCACGTGCAACATATATAGAAAAGCCTACGTGTACCTCGAAACGAGCCACGGACGACCGAATGCGTCGTTAACCTTATAATGAGCGACAGAAGATACGAACCAGCGACATTCCGATCAAGAGTCCGATACGCTAACCACTCATGGCGTTTTTTTTTTTTTTTTGTAATTTTAAAAGCTATAACATATTTTCATAGTATAAGGATTTTTCGATTAGGGTTCTTATTTATGGTGGGTAGTATATCTTAAATGTAAATGTTATCTATATTACCTATATGTGTCCAACATGCAGTCGGGTATATGGACAATGTTTACACATGAGAGGCTGATTTCTGCCATTTCGTTATTTCGTTATGCTTCCGAATCGTCTTTTCACCTTCGTTATGTCGCCCCGCCATAATGAAAAAAAAAAAAAAAAAGAAAAACTCGGATGTTATGTTGTTATGTCGCCGCGCCATAACGACATATGTCTTTTCGTTATTAACGAAATATTTTTATGGCGCATATAGCGTTTGGATCGTCCGTCCGTCCGTCTGTCTGTCTGTCTGTAATTCCGTGCCACTTTCAAAAATTGCAATATCTTGCCTTCGATTGGTGAAACATTCATCAAACTTTAACTATAAATGTATCTTGGGGGGGGGGCCTCAAAATTTGATGACGTCATGTGACCCTAGGGCTGGGGCTGGGTCAAAATCTAGGACATAGGCAATTTTCCAGAATTTTTACTTTGCATTCCTTCTGATGGTGTTACATTTTCTTAAATTGAAGTATGAATGTATTTCACATGTCTGTGACATGGGACCCAGGGGGGAGGGGTCAATATATAGGACATTGCAGTTTATGTGTTCAGCATGTTTTAAACTAAAAGTTCTGTGGTCAGATACGATGGAAATGCAACCTTTTAAAATGTATACATTTCAAAACATCTTGATCTTTTTTATTCCCTTGATCAAACTAGAGCTGTCCTAACAAAATTAATACCCCCGGGGCAACCAATGTAGTTACACAGACCTAAACCCTGCTTTTATCCAGAGTCAATGAAGCATAAAATTAAGGTCAGATGCAGCATTTGCAGCATGCATCCAATTCAGCATCCCAGAATACATCACTGGTGCAAGTTTGGTTGAGAAAGGACTTGTACTTTGTCAGAAATTGACATTTCACAAACTTCTTAACCGGGTCACTCAAGCGGAAAATGTAGGTCTAGCATAGCATCCGCAGGCTAGCATGCATCCAATTTAACATCCCATAGTACATCACTGGTGCAAGTTTGATCAAGATAGCACTTAAACTTCCCGAGAAATTCACTTTTGAAAACTTCTTAACCGGACAGACAGACGGACGGACAGCGTGATTCCTATATACCCCCCAAACTTATAACGCTCAACTTTTGAGTACACTTCGTATTGGAAGAAGAAGAAGAAGAAGAAACTTCGTTTGCGGTGGGGAGGGGTATAATAATCGGAGAAATGTTTTTCCTGTCTATATGTCCGCCACATAAATATTGATCATAAATTCAGCATAACTAGAGAAATTTGCCTCATATTTGGTATGCTATTATATAAATATCATATGGCAGTTCGGGTAACAGTGATATTGTCACCCCGTGAAACGAATGTCACCGGGGGCGCAAGCCGAGGGTGACATTCTGTTTCAAGGGTTGACAATATCACTGTTACCCGAACTGCCATATGATATTTATTTTATTATACCGAAAACTGTATCAAACTGATATTTACAACAGTGGTTGTCGGTTTCAGTCACGTGATTGAGTAACATTGACTGTTACTTGATCACGTGATTAGGAAACAGTGAATGTTAGGTCAATCACGCGGACTACTCAAAGGCAATGTTATATGAACTGTATTGACATGCAAGAATGATACATGATACACTGAGATTGAGGTATAATAACTATTAATGAAACCCTAGGTAAATGACCTTGTTACCTTGACCGTTACCTCATGTTTCGCGTTATTTCGCAAATGTTTCGCGTTATATCGCGAAAGTTTCGCGTTATTTCGCGAAAAATTTTTTTTTTGCCTGAGCTCAACAGGCTTTCGTACCTGATCGAGTCGAATGCTCAGATAACCTAGTTTGTGATCTCTCCATCCGTCGTCCGTCATGTAACTTTTCTATTTGTCTACTTCCTGTCTGAAACCACTGCAGTGAGTTCAACGACACTTCACAGAAAGCAAATAACCAAAGTCCCCACCATGTTTGTTAATGTCAGTTAGTTCGCTTCAGGGGTGGAACCAGGAGATGGGGACAGTATAGGTTGCAGAATAGGCAGTTCTTGGCAACTCTTTTTTTTTTTTCTTTACAACAGCAGAATCAGATGCCGACGACAATTTACGAAATGCATCGGAACTATCTAAAAATTGTTAAAAAAAAATAAACAAAATACATAATTCTTTCTTGTATTCTTTATCTTAATTGGCATATTTTGCACATTTGCTTACGGTACTGAAGTGACCGATTTATATCCTCTTGGCCTTATGTTTATTAGGAATGAACTCTATCGATTTTGTCTTTCAATTGTCGCAATTGTTTTATTGTGCCAAAATTTCTTAAATACGTCAAGAAAAAATATCAATATCTATGATATTTCACTTGTGATGCCATTTTAAAATGTTAATTTGTTTTTCTTTCTTTAATTTTACGCAATTAATCGGTAAAATATATTTCTCGTGTCATTCTCTATAATAAACGGTGTTCCAATTTTATTTTTGTACATGTACTTGAATTTTAACATCTACATATAGGAACAGTCACATTTCAACGTTGAATTATGACCTGGGTCATTATTCAACGTTGAATTATGACCCGGGTCATTATCCAATGTTAAATTATGACCCGAGTCATATCTATGTTAATATACTTCGCAATATCTGAACTCTTAACCTACTTGTCTTTGATCAAATATATGCGTCTTTATGTCGGTTTAAGTACACAATGACATCTTTTAAAGGGCAGGTAGGTAGGGTCATGATTTCACGTTTAATTATGACCCGGGTCAATATTCCACGTTGAATTATGACCCGGGTCAATATTCCACGTTGAATAATAACCCGGGTCATTATTCAATGTTAAATTATGACCCGGGGTCATGATACAACGTGGAATTTGGACCTGTCGGCGGATTTTTTATCCGTGGAATTTTGACTCAAATTGGTGTCAAAATTCAACAGCGTGATCAAAATTCAACGGCCAAGGCGGGTCATAATTCAACGAAAAATCCATTGAATATGGACCCGGGGTCAATATTCAATGGGGGGGGGGGGGTTCCAAATTCTATCTTACACGGCCAAAAGCTATGATTGGCTGACATATTTTTGGACCTCTTGTCATTAACCGTTTCACAGAATTTCACCACATCTATTATGCAAGATGGCTCTCGAGGGCTTGATTTGCTGACATAGTTTGACTTCATTTCAGCAACAGCTGCACAAAATTTCACAAAACATTAAAGAACTAAGTAATCAAAGTCTACCGAAATTGAGCTGTCATTTGTTTGTGAATAAACAATTTGTGCTAATGTGAACTATATAGACCCACTTGGGCCTATTGTTTTTCTTGGTTACTTTTAATATTCATGCCATCATCGGAAAGAATTAGAAACGATTTCTAGTTCTTTCCGAAAAATTGGCCGCCATGGGTCTTGATTGGTTGACACATTTTTGACTTCTCTGCCACCGCTTCACAGAATTTCACAAAACCTCAAAAGAAAAAATTGGTCCAACAAATCAGCGTGCTATGGAATCGCGGTTTAATGTATAGATCATCCTTGATGCATGTTCAGTCCGACCAGACATCGGGGAAATCCTGCCACATGTCCAGAGTCCGGACTGTGATATACCCTGGACAATCCCATCCTCTCTACAGAGCAAAGACTATTCTATGAAAAGAATGGATTCCTTGTAATAAGAAAACTCGTTAAAGAGGACAAACTGCAGCGTTACAGGTAATTGCTTAATGCAGCTACATTTGTTACAAATTCCACCATTACAGGTGCATGCTTGATGAAGCTACGTTAATGACAAACTCAAGTATTACAGGTGCATGCTTGATGAAGCTACATTAATGACAAACTCAAGCATTACAGGGACATGCTTGATGAAGCTACATTAATGACAAACTCAAGCATTACAGGTGCATGCTTGATGAAGCTACATTAATGACAAACTCAAGCATTACAGGTGCATGCTTGATGAAGCTACATTAATGACAAACTCAAGCATTACAGGTGCATGCTTGATGAAGCTACATTAATGACAAACTCAAGCATTACAGGTGCATGCTTGATGAAGCTACATTAATGACAAACTCAAGCATTACAGGTGCATGCTTGATGAAGCTACATTAATGACAAACTCAAGCATTACAGGTGCATGCTTGATGAAGCTACATTAATGACAAACTCAAGCAATACAGGTGCATGCTTGATGAAGCTACATTAATGACAAACTCAAGCATTACAGACGCGTGCTTGATGAAGCTACATTAATGACAAACTCAAGCAATACAGGTGCATGCTTGATGAAGCTACATTAATGACAAACTCAAGCAATACAGGTGCATGCTTGATGAAGCTACATTAATGACAAACTCAAGCAATACAGGTGCATGCTTGATGAAGCTACATTAATGACAAACTCAAGCATTACAGGGACATGCTTGATGAAGCTACATTAATGACAAACTCAAGCAATACAGGTGCATGCTTGATGAAGCTACATTAATGACAAACTCAAGCAATACAGGTGTATGCTTGATGAAGCTACATTAATGACAAACTCAAGCAATACAGGTGCATGCTTGATAAAGCTACGTTAATGACAAACTCAAGCATTGCAGGTGCGTGCTTGATGAAGCTACATTAATGACAAACTCAAGCAATACAGGTGCATGCTTGATGAAGCTACATTAATGACAAACTCAAGCAATACAGGTGTATGCTTGATGAAGCTACATTAATGACAAACTCAAGCATTACAGGTGCGTGGTTGGTGCAGCTACATTAATGACAAACTCAAGCATTACAGGTGCGTGGTTGGTGCAGCTACATTAATGACAAACTCAAGCAATACAGGTGCATGCTTGATGAAGCTACATTAATGACAAACTCAAGCATTACAGGTGCATGCTTGATGAAGCTACAATAATGACAAACTCAAGCATTACAGGTGCATGCTTGATGAAGCTACATTAATGACAAACTCAAGCATTACAGGTGCATGCTTGATGAAGCTACATTAATGACAAACTCAAGCATTACAGTTGCATGCTTGATGAAGCTACATTAATGACAAACTCAAGCATTACAGGTGCGTGCTTGATGAAGCTACATTAATGACAAACTCAAGCATTACAGGTGCATGCTTGATGAAGCTACATTAATGACAAACTCAAGCATTACAGGTGCATGCTTGATGAAGCTACATTAATGACAAACTCAAGCATTACAGGTGCATGCTTGATGAAGCTACATTAATGACAAACTCAAGCATTACAGTTGCATGCTTGATGAAGCTACATTAATGACAAACTCAAGCATTACAGTTGCATGCTTGATGAAGCTACATTAATGACAAACTCAAGCATTGCAGGTGCGTGCTTGATGAAGCTACATTAATGACAAACTCAAGCAATACAGGTGCATGCTTGATGAAGCTACATTAATGACAAACTCAAGCATTACAGGGACATGCTTGATGAAGCTACATTAATGACAAACTCAAGCAATACAGGTGCATGCTTGATGAAGCTACATTAATGACAAACTCAAGCAATACAGGTGTATGCTTGATGAAGCTACATTAATGACAAACTCGAGCATTACAGGTGCGTGGTTGGTGCAGCTACATTAATGACAAACTCAAGCATTACAGGTGCGTGGTTGGTGCAGCTACATTAATGACAAACTCAAGCATTACAGGTGCGTGCTTGATGAAGCTACATTAATGACAAACTCCAGTATTACAGGTACATGCTTGATGCAGCTACATTTATCACAAATTCCACAATTGCAGGTGCATGCTTGATGAAACTACGTTTATTACGAACTGTGGCATTACAGGTTCATGCTTGATGAAGCTACATTAATCACAAAATATTGAACAATATTTCTTTATTCATCATTTATTCATTAATTAGTCAGTAGTTTAGAAATCAAATATTAAATGCAAACCATCATGATTGATAATTCTAGGCCATGTGATACAACAAAAACTAAAGTATATTGTATGTAAAACTGAATATTATTTCAGAGAAAGATTTGAAAAAGTTTGTAAGAAAGAGATAAAGATTCCAGGCCTGGCAATAATGCATGACATCGCCATAAGTAAATCAGAATTCGTCCCTGGTGAAAGGGCCGTCACCAAGATCCAGTTCTTTCAAAATGACGAAGTTCTCTTCGACTATTGCTCGGATCCAAAGGTATTTTGTGCCGTTGTTGTTGTAACACATAATTCATTTATGTTAAGCTGTAACAATGATGACTATTGTCTTTATATGATTAGTTTCATTCATTGCTTCGGGTCTCCATGTATGTACATTTCTCTGTGTATTAGGACCTTCACCGAAATTGACATATGTTCTAATATAACTGTTACCACATATGTTGTATACAAACAGGAGATGCTCATCCTCCCGGGACCCGGTCTCACCCTGGAATGTTTTATTTTACGGGGTTTGCAACGGTTTGTATGGGACAATTCCATAATTTAGCCTCCATTCTTAGACTGATCGGTACTTCTTCGTTGTTTGTTCTTACTGTCTTGGGTCTCAATTAGACATAAATGCATCAGGTTTAGCAAGATGCATCACCTCACTCGTTTGCAACGGAATTCATATCAAGGCTTATTATTATGTATTTCCATTGTCTAACTGTAGGTTGTAGATTACCGGTATGTACAAGCTTTTGTCGGAGAAAATGTGGTATCCATGCATACGATGTTGATCAATAAGCCTCCAGATCCAGGTGAGACCTCATTTTCTATTTATTTTTTTTTTCTGTTGTGCGTCCTCTCAAATTTGAAAATCTTACAAGCCAGTAAGATGAAGGGTATCGTAAGGAACGAAATACGATTCGTGTTTAAATAAGGCTGCGTTCCGACCAAAGACCGCCACCAGACATCCGACCAACTCTCCATGATGGTGTATCTGAATAACCGTCATGGTGGGGTATCTGAATAACCGTCAAGATGGGATATATGAGTAACTGTCAAAGGTGGGGTATCTGAATAACCGCCAATGTTTGGGTATATAAACAACCGTCATGATGGGATATATAAATAACTGTTAAGGTGGAGTATATGAATATCAAGGTGGGATATCTGAACCGTCAAGGTGGGATATCTGAATAACTGTCAAGGTGGGATATCTGAATAACCGTCAAAGTGGGTATCTGAATAACCGTCAAAGTGAGGTATATGAATAACCGTCAAAGTGGGGTATCTGAATAACCGTCAAGGTGAGGTATATGAATAACCGTCAAAGTGGGGTATCTGAATAACCGTCAAGGTGGGGTATATGAATAACCGTCAAGGTGGGGTATATGAATAACTGTCAAGGCGGGGTATATGTATAATCGTCAAGGCGGGGTATATGATAACCATGAAGGTGGGCTATCTGTATTACCGTCAAGGTGGGGTATATGAATAACTGTCAAGGTGAGGTATATGAATAACCGTCAAGGTGGGGTATATGAATAACCGTCAAGTTGAGGTATATGAATAACTGTCAAGGTGGGGTATCTGAATAACCGTTAATTTTGGGGTATATAAATAACCGTCAAGGTGGAGCTCATGAGCCGGATCTATCTGGTTATGTTATGTGTGTATGTAGTATTTCTTTTTATGATCACTCGTGTATATAATTTCATTACGATTAGATTACATTGAATTTCCCCGAGAAATATGTTGTACGTTCCGTGATAGGGAAATCTTTGTAATGGAAACATGCAGCTCACCTCTACCGACTTGTTCATATTATAATAACCTTAAAGTTTGAGAAAACATATATATGTTGTGATATTTATCATTTTTTACAGTACAGCCATAGATTTGAAACCAGCACGAAATCATTTACCAGTGCGACATACGTCACGAGTTACTTGAAATAATTTTACGATTCCTTGAGTAAGTTTAAGGCTACTGAAATGCAAGAATTACCCCCTTAGTAACAAACAACATGACGTGTTTGAAAGTTATTTACACAGTTCGAGTAGAGAAAATGCTCAAATAGGATTTTCAGAGTTATGGACATTTTTCATGCACCAATCAATTAGACAAATGATGGAATATAATTCACGTATAATCCTTAGGTAGGAAAACTTCACGTCACCCATTGCACCAGGATCTTCATTATTTCCCTTTCCGACCAGCTGATCGCATTGTATGCGCTTGGACTGCAATGGAAAAAGTTAACAGGGAAAATGGCTGTCTTGTTGTCCTGCCTGGAACACACAGAGGTCCTCTCCTGCAACATGAATATCCAAAATGGGAGGTGACATAAGAAATCCATTAAAACACATTTAAATACATGTTTATGGTTTGTACATGCAATATGTATTAATGTATTGTTGTATCAAATGAGGGTCAATAAAAATGTGCTTAGCTTAAAACGATTTCCAAAATATGTTTTCGTAAATTTATTAGATCGGGAGACACAAATTAGAATATCGGCATGTTTAATTATGTATAGGGTGGCGTCAACAAAATGTACCATGGTGTACGTGACTACGACCCGAGTCAGGGGAGAACACATCTCAGCATGGAGCCGGGAGATACAGTCTTCTTCCATCCTCTTCTCGTACATGGTTCAGGCATGAACAGAACCAAAGGTTTCCGAAAGGTAGGAACGGAAAAGAGCTGGATCATCTCCCGTTACATTATTACACACACATACATGTACACATAGTTATATGGCTGGTTTTGTCTCCAGATAAAAATTCACTGAAATATAGTTGTACTAATCTGAGAATCGAATTTGGATCCCTTGCTTCGTAACGCAAGCATTTCTTCAGTAAACTATGTTATAGAACAGTCATTATTGAAGTTCTATTTGCTAATCTTCTGTAGGGAGAAAGGGCCTATTATTTTTAATGTAAGAGGCATTCTGATTGGATGAATAACTTGAAATACTGTTCATCAATAAATACACATTTGATACAAGATAATAATTTTTTTTATCAAACCTTATATAAATATTTTCATAGCTGTTTGATATATGTTGTAAAACACCAAAATTAGAACAATTTTGTGCGAATTCGAGGATAACCTAGTACAGGCAAAGTTTACTATAGCAAGATGGATAACCTATGATAAAGTAATTAAATGTAGGCAGAGAAGGGACTAACAAACATTTTGGTACCTTAATGGTTAGATAAGATGTAGGAAGTTGTTTCCTTCATAGCGTTACTGACTTTGTTAAATACGAGGTAAAGTATATATCATTTAATTAACTTTTTTTAGAATTCTTTCAATCCGGTTTTCTGAAAAAAAAAATGATGGAAAAATTCTGTTCTTTCTGCGATCAACAAAATCTTGAGAACATATGCACCAACAGTGGCGACTTAAATTATGAACACTTTGTTTAACATCAACCAATGGAAATGTGTTGGGATAACAAGTACATTAAATGAAACAGTGTTATAATACACCGATCCACTGTCGTCGAATGTTAAGCATTTTAGCGCAAAATACGACTATGATGACGTCACGCAAGGTTGGACAAGTCGGACATTTGACTATAACGTCATAGGTATAACAATCAAAAGTCCGCCAAACATCGTTTTTTATACTGAAAAGTAGATCGGTGTATTAATTATTTTTCATCTCAGATATCAATATTGGATTGATATTCTTTATTCATCCTCATATTCTTTGACTGTCACTGTGTTATCATGTCACATATTCTTTGACTGTCACTGTGTTATCATGTCACATTGTCAATGCATATTCTTTGACTGCGTTATCATGTCACATATTCTTTGACTGTCACTGTGTTTTCATGTCACATTGTCAATGCATATTCTTTGACTGTGTTATCATGTCACATTGTCAGTGCATATTCTTTGACTGTGTTATCATGTCACATATTCTTTGACTGTCACTGTGTTATCATGTCACATTGTCAATGCATATTCTTTGACTGCGTTATCATGTCACATATTCTTTGACTGTCACTGTGTTTTCATGTCACATTGTCAATGCATATTCTTTGACTGTGTTATCATGTCACATTGTCAGTGCATATTCTTTGACTGTGTTATCATGTCACATATTCTTTGACTGTCACTGTGTTATCTTGTCACATTGTCAATGCATATTCTTTGACTGTGTTATCATGTCACATATTCTTTGACTGTCACTGTGTTATCATGTCACATTGTCAATGCATATTCTTTGACTGTGTTATCATGTCACATATTCTTTGACTGTCACTGTGTCATCATGTCACATTGTCAATGCATGTTCTTTGACTGTGTTATCATGTCACATATTCTCTGACTGTCACTGTGTTATCATGTCACATATTCTTTGACTGTCACTGTCTTATCATGTCACATTGTCAATGCATATTCTTTGACCGTGTTATCGTGTCACATATTCTTTTACTGTCACTGTGTTAACATGTCACGTTGTCAGTGCATATTCTTTGACTGTGTTATCATGTCACATATTCTTTGACTGTCACTGTGTTATCATGTCACATTATCAATGCATATTCTTTGACAGTGTTATCATGTCACATATTCTTTGACTGTCACTGTGTTATCATGTCATATATTCTTTGACTGTCACTGTGTTATCATGTCACATTGTCAATGCATATTCTTTGACTGCGTTATCATGTCACATATTCTTTGACTGTCACTGTGTTTTCATGTCACATTGTCAATGCATATTCTTTGACTGCGTTATCATGTCACATATTCTTTGACTGTCACTGTGTTATCATGTCACATTGTCAATGCATATTCTTTGACTGCGTTATCATTTCACATATTCTTTGACTGTCACTGTGTCATCATGTCACATTGTCAATGCATATTCTTTGACTGTTATCATTGCAGTCGATTTCCTGCCATTATGCTAGTGGCAGCTGCAATTTCGTCAACACTACCGGCACTACACAGGATTTAGCAAGGGAAGAAATCGTAGAACTGACGGCTAAGAAGCTGGGAATGGATAAAGACACAATCCCCTGGGAGGTAATCATGTGACCTTTTTAATATTTTACATCAAGAGGGAATTTTCGAAAAGAATAAAAACTTTTGCCGCTCAGATTTGCATCATATTACTTTGACGTCACAATCCAAATATTACGTCATAACAAAAATTCTAGGAAAAAGTGGTTTGTTCCATATCAGGCCCGTGGCGTCAAATAAGGTTGGATAAAGGTCTGTTGCAAATAAACGAATTACAATTGTTACATGATGTATGGGATTTGATTAATAGACAAAAGGCAATATTTATTGGCACACGCCTTCATGATAACATTAAAGGCCAATTGATAAGATAATGTATAGACCGTTTCACTGTTACTGCAGGACTTACGTTGTGGTTGGCAAAATCATAACTGTTCCTGCAAAATGACGTCAGAGACATTTTTTATTTTTTTATTTGCCAACCAAATCGTTAATCTAGCAGTAATTCACCCTTCCACAAAACGCAATTATTCATTGTGATGATATCATACGAGGTCCGACAAATAACGCATTTGTTTATGAAGTCTTTTTTTAAAAAAGGCTCTTTCATTAATACTGCGGGACTGACAGTTTGGTCGGTAGGACTTTCAAACTTAGTACACTTACTCTTGTGGCATGAGGAAAACCCTATTGATTTTCAATATCAAGGTCAAAGGTTAAGGTCATTTTTTGGGCAAAAACACCCAACGTTTTGAGAATCCAACTTGTAGACAAGGTACAAACCAAACTGTTTATGCTAGAACTATTGACCTTAACACACTTATTTTTTATGACTGGAGGATGAACCCTATTGAATTTTAAGTTCAAAGGGGGAATAATGAACAATTTTGCATATCGGGATGACATTAGTAAGAAGTGTCTATTTACAATCCAATGATATGACACGTTAACGTCATGCCCTAACTATTTCCTCTCCTAAACAAATCATCTACACATGTTGTTAGAAACAGTGCGTGTTTACAAATAAAGAATGAAAATCTATGGTTTTGACATTTTATTGAAATGTAAACAATATTCTATCAACAAAATAAGATAATTGCCTCGCAATTTCATTCTCTTAATCTGCTAAATATGACTAACGTTATCATTAATAACGAATCGAGTATCGAATTGACTGATCGTCAAACGCCCGACATTACACATTTTGGCACACTTTTTCATTATGGCGTCATAAATAAATGGCCCGTCAAACATGATTTTAACTGTGACGTCACAATGAAACTACGTAATGGGCGTGGTTAAAGCTGGATCTGGCGATCCCTCAATTAGATGTTGATGTCCAGTAAAGAGACTTAACTATGGAATGTTTCCATACTTCCAAATTCCATCCCTTCAAACTAAGTGACGTGCGCATTATCCAACGCTAGGCGTTGCTCTGGATTATGATGACATAAAAATAACCTTTACGGCAAGCGTTATCATTTTCCTTTCAAAACGTCAGTCCCATAATAATACTGAAAGGGTCCATAGAACAATTGAAGATCGTCTAAATGTCACGTTGTTTCACAAACTGTGGATGTTTATGATGCTACTGGTGAGAATTGTTTCTGATTTCAAATAATGACATGACGTATTTAGTACTTTCAGTGTTTTACAAGAGTTTGAATTTAGCAACAATAAAGACTTTTACAATATTCAAGTACACTTCATGGAAATGATGAACATTTTGAATATGAAAATAAGCTTTTAATGACGGACAAACAACTTTTTCTTTATGACGTTGAATTGTGACTGACAAAAGAATGGTGCCAATTTGAGCAGCTTCATTTAGGAACATTTTCTTAGTGATTATCCTAGCACATTGGATGGTATTTGTATTTATGACACATAATACATAATCAAATCTGGTCATCACGAAAATCTTAGCACTAGAGTCTTCCCATCATTAACATTTCTATACAGATAGTTATTTTAATGAAACTTAATCGATATTATCCTTTAATGATATTCTCTCTCATTCGAATTTTTAATTGTACCCTCAGTAACTAAGCTGTCGCGGGGGCTATACTGGACTGAGATTGTCTGTCTGTAAACAGATATATGTAATTACTATCTACCAATTTCCGCTGAGATAATGGACTGAAACTGGATACAAATTTTTATTTCCAACAACTATAGACCGAGTTGGAAGTTTGTTATATGTATGGTTTATCTATTTTTGCTAGATTTTGATTACTTTGTCTGAAATTATGAAATTAATTTTCCTGAATTTTTTTTTTTTTTTGGGGGGGGGGGGAGGGGGGTTGGTTACCATCCTTTGAGATATCGGACTTAAACTTTGTTTATACATGTATCTTTAATTCTAACAATTATAGACGAAATTTGAATTTTGTAATCATTGTTGACATACTTTTATCAGAATAAGGCCTCTTTGTTTGAAATTAGTTTTGGACTTTTGAACACATCCTTCCAAATTTGGACTGAAACTTGATATATGGCTTTACTACCTAAATCTCAAGACCGAGTTTCAATTTGTTTTCGTTGACCTACTTTTGTCGGAGTTATTCTTCTTCGTCTGAATTTCCTTTTTAAAACTTTTTCCACCTAGTCTTTAAAATATTGTACTTAAACTTCATATCCATCTCATTTCCAACAACTACAAACCAATTTTGAATTGTGTAGAGGTTGGCTTAACATCTGCCGAAATAAGGACTATTGTGGAGCTCGTGAAAAAGTTCCCCGCGGAGGGTTTGACTTAAGTGTTATTATACCTTTTTCCTGATGTTATGTGGCTTTGACACTTTCTATACAGTGTTTGTTCACATTCATTTATATATAGTGTTGAATTATTATTGTTTCGTCTGTGTGTAAGGACATTCGCGGCGGGTGTGGCTAGCCAAACAGGGGACGCTCACTCCTCCCGGGCACCTGGTCTCACCTCTGAATTTCAGGGGTCGGTGAATGTCCACTGTGGTACATTGTTGTTAGTGCCATAGTCACGTGACACCAGTTACTTTCGTATTTTGCATGAATGTCACACTTATTCCCTTTGCAGTGTGGAGCTCGTGAAAAAGTTCCCCGCGGAGGGTTTGACTTAAGTGTTATTATACCTTTTTCCTGATGTTATGTGGCTTTGACACTTTCTATACAGTGTTTGTTCACATTCATTTATATATAGTGTTGAATTATTATTGTTTCGTCTGTGTGTAAGGACATTCGCGGCGGGTGTGGCTAGCCAAACAGGGGACGCTCACTCCTCCCGGGCACCTGGTCTCACCTCTGAATTTCAGGGGTCGGTGAATGTCCACTGTGGTACATTGTTGTTAGTGCCATAGTCACGTGACACCAGTTACTTTCGTATTTTGCTTGGATTAGTATTATTCACTTTTAACACACCATATCAGATATCGGACTGACAGTAGATACACATCTTTATTCCCAACAGACCGAGTTTTTGCTGGAGTTATGGTTCCTTGTTTGAAATGAGTTGTTCCTCATCATTTCCTCATCCTCATCACTTTCACTCATTATTTGGATGTAAAGAACTGAAAATGCGATACATCATTTTTACCAACAACAGGCAAAGTTGGAACTTTCTACTCTAGACTGTATCCTGATGGCGCTTCATCCTGGGCCCATGACACTTCATACATACTTCAGTACTGTTACTGATGACGAAAGGGGTGTTATGAATGACGTTACCCAAAGTTTTATCTTCATGGTAACAGTGAGCCTGTAAACAAATTTGTTCTCGTACGATTGTGCTGCTTCAGGGGGAATTTGTCCCGTTGGGACACCCGTTTGCATTGTTATGCTCTACCGCTGTCGCTAAGAAACTCGGACAAAGATCTTAAAATACTAAACGTGTCAGGATCATCATTGAGTCCATGCTTATCATCCTGTCTGTCGGACGTATTCACTTACCAAAGGATAGCTGGATTCGAACCGACAACCCTAGGATTAGAAACTGAATGCATGGGGCAACACTGTAACACTTAGATTTGTATAAATGTACAATGCCTTAATGTAAATTTGATTCACTTTCAGGAAATATGGAAGAACAGAAGTAGGCCCGTGAGAGGAATGTCGGCATTTCAGGGGCAAAATAAATGGTGAACACTGATATACGTGCAATACGAAAGAACTATTAATCTGATCGAGATTATTGTATGACATGCAGTAATTTGATTTGAATAGTTTTTAACATGATTATGCTTTGGTGATTATCAAATGTTTTAGTTTTAATGAACTTGGTTGAGAATAGATACATGAACTCGGTTTAAGAATATCCTCGGTAGTCAGGGGTCCACTGTAAACGACGTCACTTATAGAGTATAAGATACATGAAAAATGATGAACGCTCTCTGGCACCAACAGGTTGGTAGCTGTACTGACCTGTATTATGTGTACATTTCGTACATATAATGTCATCAAATAAGATGTACTAATATAAATAGTACATGAAAATGATTTGTCATTCATAGTTATCTTCACACTACAATTGTATTTATCTAACTAGACTTCATGTTCTTCGCGTATGACAGTTACAAAATCGATTTTCATTTCGTCTCCCAAGAAACCGAGAGGAAAATGCGGAAGGAGTGCTAACTTTATTAGACCCTTCGTCTTGATATTAGTCCCCAATTTAAGTTTCTCTATCGGTAGAGAACTCAGTAATTTGAAAATTTATTAAAAATATTTTTTGTAAGGATAATTTTGTTTCAGTCATGGTGTTTAATTTTAATGTATTATGTGCATGCGCTAGAATATGTTTATGTATGCTATTTTAGATAGATAAACCAAGTACTAGTACTATTTTGTTCAGCTTACTTCACAATGTGTCCTTAGTTATGTGTCTCTCTCTCTCTCTCTCTCTCTCTCTCTCTCTCTCTCTCTCTCTCTCTCTCTGTTATTTCAATTTTTAACTGCATCAGTCTTGATTCTCGGATGTGTTGTGGTATAATCAAATGAGATAGAATGATAATGAAAATGGACATGGATCTCCCTTTCATGCATCAATTTACACATCCAGCGAACATTGATAACTTCAGAGTTACTGTACGACATACAGACAGAGGGAACGATATACCATTGTTATCTACTTAAGCTGGAAAAGTGAACTTTACTTATCTCACTCTGTCCGGTGTCCGTCTCTAAACTTTTAACATATTCGATTTCTCCTCCAGAACCGCCTGACAGATTTTATACCCCCTCCCCGCAAACGAAGTTTTTGTCATGTTGTTTGGACTTCAAATTGTGGAAATCGATTCAGTATCTCAGAGTTTTAGTTCTTAATACATGTATACTATTAATTGAATGAAAGGAAAAGAAATGTAAATTTATTTGCAAGTATTATCTGATAATCAATAAGTAATTACAGAAATCAAATCTAAAAGAAAGTACAAAAACAAGAATGCAATCTGAATATTTTATTTGCTAGTTCACTCAAAGGAACAATCGCCATACTTGCAAAATAATAACAAAAACATATGTTACTTTAATGGCCAGAGTTCAAAGACATAACTTGATAAAATCGATTAATAATTTCTTTTGTGTTACTTTGTTTTGTATCATTTATAGTTACAAAGTAAAAGATTATCGTTAGCGTGTTCCCTAAAGCATGCTGGGAACTCATATTTGGGAAAGCATCGCTGTAATTAATGTTTAGAATTTCATTTGATGTTTTAGCATAAATCGAATATTTTTGTTGTACATTTAATATCTTAATTGACGGACATGTTCACGAGGAAGATAAATCTACTATGAAATACATTTGTGTAACATATGATAGTATCTTCTCAGTGCGGATTTTCTGGATGCATGAAGATGAGACCAAATGCCCGGCAGGAGTACGCGTCTCCTGCCTGGTAAGTCGTACCGCCATGGACGCCTGAGAAACGCAGAATACCAATCCCATTTCATAAATTTAAGATTAAACTGTATAAAAAATGCCGCTCGAACACAACTTCAGAAAAGAGGACTGAAAATTCGATATAATTATTACAGAATTTAGAATTTCATATATATTCAGACATACACACAGGCATGACATATGTCAAATGACAGATTATTATGGCAAGATGATTCAAGTTAGCTATAGTTAAATTTCTGTATCAGTCGTTCGTCTATTAACTATTAGTATTTCAATATTTTACTATATAAAAACATATATGCATTCAGCATGTTGGTACTTGAACATACATACAAACAAATGATGTGGTAATAACAAATACATATACCCAGTAACTGAAAATTTCAGAAATGACTCTGACTACATACTGAAAATACCTACAGAGTTATCCCATATTTTCTTGAATTCATCTGAAGTAGTTCTTAGCATTCTCAAAGCATTTTTGTTTGAACATCATCTTCGGAAATGCTGAAATGGTTTTGATGAAATTTGGTAGGAATGAAGTGCTAAAGTTCCCCTACGAGTGTTACTGTTTTAGCCACATTCATCAAGGAAACAAAAAGAAACCACCCTAAATTACCACTAATGCACATAGCTTGTTGATCTATGTAGTCGTTTTGGAAAAGCTTCAGTGTATATTCATAGTCATGTGCTTTTTATGGCAATATTTAAGAACTGTAATCGATACATAAGAATGTTGTGTAGTAAGCAGTCTTCAATGGGAAAATAAAAAATCACATGCAAACTTACAAAAATACCGCCTTACTCTAGATCCATTATATATAAGAATAAATGTAGCTGTAAAAAAACTGGATTGCAAAAATAAGAAGAAAAATGTTACACATGTAATTTTTAAGAAAAAAGTTATGACCAAGATTTAAGTTTTAGTAAGTAAAACTTCAGGGTCAAAATCACTAGGTCAAAATAATTGGTACCCGATGCAAGGTCTAGGCACAAGAAAACACATGTGAAATATTAAAGCCCTGTCACTAATGGTTCTAAAGATATGATCCTGGTTAAAGTTTTTGTCTACGGACGACGACGACCCCGGAGGTATGGCAATCAAAAGACATCCTTCTTTAGAATTCATTCAAGGTCGTGGATTTTGATGAAGTACGGATGCCTTTTTCACTGGATATATCTTTTTTCATCAGACTGAGTATCAAATTGAATCAAAGTGAAAAGGGTCCTTGGTAGAAAAATCGATTGTAAAATATAAATAATTAATAACGGCTCATTGTAACGGTGTTGAATGAAGGTTTTAGGCCGAGAATGTGGCCGGAGTCTGGAAACCGGTCCACATTCGCTGTTTGAAATTTAAAAAATGAGTGTTATCAAGTAAACGCCTCCCGTCGTAGGATCTCTAGAGTAGAGTTACATTGGTACTACATGTCAGAAAAATGCTATAAGTACGCAACGGTTGGTTGGTTGTTTGATTGGTGTTTTACGTCACTTTCAACAATTTTTCAGTTCTATCGAGACATGGTCTATCGCGACATGGAAGCAGGATGTAACCAACCTCTTAAACATAGTGGCGCAATCCGGGAATCGAACCCGGATCGTCGGCGCCGCAAAGTACGCAACGGCAATTATTTGGTTTCTCCTCAGGAGTGTTACATATTGGAAAATTCTGTAAAAAAAGGGTTGTCTGAAAGCCACATGCAACAGTTACCTCATCATTATTGAAAAATATATTCTTATCTCAATTAGAATAAGAAAGGTACAAAAGTCTTCAATTACAAAAAAAATAGATTAAACAGAGAGAGAGAGAGAGAGAGAGAGAGAGAGAGAGAGAGCAAAAACAAAAACAAAAACAAAAAACAAAACAACACACCTCTCCTTCACTAAAGAAACAACAACAATAATAATAACAACAACGTTAACAACAACAACAATAATATCGATAAATTATAATAAACACAAAACAAAATATATGTATAAATCAGAATTTGAGTTAAAGATATTTCGGTGTTATTTTGCATACAAACAATACGGAAAGATCTCTAACTCAAATTCTGATTGGCTGTACTGAAAGGTCATCCTGAGATGACCTCGAATCGACAGTTGTAAGATCTTTTACATGGAGAGTATCGTAGAGGAACGAAGTACAAGTCGCGTTTTAATAAGATTGCGATTTAACTGAAAAACTGTTGAAAGCGACGCAAAGCATCTATCAACCAAACTTTGACCGATTGCAAAGCAATTCCAGTCCGTCTGTCTGTCCATCAACATTTTGGTTAAAGTTTCTGGAAACAGGAGGTCACCAACCTCTTAAACATACGGGAATCGAACCTGAACCGTCTGCGCCGCAAGTCAAGCGCTTAAACACTACACCAAGCCTGTCCCTCATGTGAAGGAAATTGTCGTTTAAATATACGGAAAGTACGCCACGTGTGGTATATATATATGTAAGAGTTACAAGAAATTTGATCGGGCGAGGTGCTTCTCTTACATACATGTAGTATTAGGTTTAATAGTTTTGATATCGAGGTTATGGGTATGCTATAAAAGACAAATTAAGAAACAGAGTAAGACACTCTGATGAAAGCCGGTGTGGCCTAGTGGATAAGGTGCTCGGCTCCTGATCGAGAGGTCGCGGGTTCGACTCCCGTCCGGGGCACACCGGTGTTCTGTCTTTCGGATGAGACAGTAAAAACCGAGGTCCCGTGTCACGGTAGGCGTGGCACGTAAAAGATCCCTCACTGCTTCGGGTGGGTCCGTTGCAAAGGTCTAAATTTGTATGCAATGCATCAGGCAGATGCCGTCACCATATACGTGAAATAATCGTGGAGTGACGTAAAACAATAATCAATCAATCAATCAATCACTCTGATGATCACGTGAGATGATCGTCAGATTTTACTATGCTTTCGTATTTAAACGTCTTGATTTTAAAGATCTTTATTATGTAGCGACACCTATTAAACCTACTTTTTCCACTGATTGCCGACAGATCTTAGTAAATTATGTAAGGCAGAAACGTTGTCCTTCGACTATACCTGTACTACAAAAACACACACAAAAGGAATGGATATAATTGACAACTAGTTGTTACTCTATATCTACTCATGTCGTGTGTGTATCATGTATATTCAAGTAACGAGACAGTAAACTTTTGCTGCATAAGATACAAGAAATATAAGCTGATTTCACACTCGGAACGAGTCCATAACAGATGGAATAATTTTATGTAAATATATACGGATCCTTATACAAATAAATTAGCCATAAATGTTTTATTCTACACAAATTATGAAGTAAACAATTAAAATGATGAAGACATGAGCAAGATTGCGGTACAGACGTGCATTAGAAGTTTTAAAAACTTTTCACCAACACCCAAGAACATTGCCCCAGATCACCTCCTTGACGGATATAGCTATAGATGTCTTCCCACTTGGCCAGCATTTTGGAATTCTGTATGCTCTAGTAAGTAGAATGTTGGCCAAGTGGGAAAAGATGTGTATTGGAGAACAGTATGGCTCTTATAAACATATAAGACAGGTACAGATATTCAGGTGTATAGTAGTACATATTGAAGAAATAACTGAAATATTGAGGACAATATTCATGTATTTATTCATCTTTATATTATCCATCTATTGTGTAAAATCCACATATAGAATACAGCACTCTGAGCTGTGATTTATCAAATCAATTATAAGCATACAAAACATTGCGTAAATATCAAACAAACTTTAAATTATTTTCAATTCATGTAACTGAATAAAATGTTCAGCTTGTGTATTTAACCTAAAATACACTTTGAGTTGATTGACAAATGAATCTATATGGCGATCCTCCTTTGGCCGTGAAGGGGGTGGGGCGGACAAGTCCTCTGCATAGATTTTAATTATTTTTGCTTCGTATGTCGTTTGCTCTCATTGAATAATTTTGACGCAAGAGAGCATATTGGGATGTGAATGATTACAAATACGGTTTATTTTGTGGTACCACCCTTTGACTGCGTGGAAATATCATTGATCATTGTTTTACGTCACTCCACGATTATTTCACGTATATGGTGACAGCATATGCCTGATGCATTGCATAGAAATTTATACCTTAGCAACGGACCCGCCCGAAGCAGTGAGCGATCTTTTACGTGCCACGCCTACCCACAGGTCGTAGACGCAATGACCAAGTGCCCCCTCTGTATATAATATGCTTAATATACAGAGGGTGCATGGGGTCATTGCGTGTACGTGCACCTACATGTACCATGACACGTGCACCTGACACGGAACCTTGCATTTCACGTCTCATCCGAAAGATGATGGCGCCGCCCAACGAAAAGTATTCAATAGCCTACTAACCAACTTGTAAAATTTCTGAAATGTTTTATATAGAATGCTTTAAAGATTTTCAATCAAAAGGCACAGAGGCTTTAATGAAAGGGAAAGACACTCTCATTCCGTCTAGCACATGCACTGTATCCATTATTTTCGTTTAGTCATACAATTTGTTTCAAGGCTTCTGATTCGTTCATATGCTGAGCAAGGGAACCAATCACGAATTGGCCCAAGAGCTTTGAATGTAATCAGTCAAGGGGAGAGAGAAGTTTACGTAGCGCACCCCCTCGACTCGTGAAGATGTGGCGGGAGTCGTGCTCGGGACTTCTCTGTCCCGATCACCTCATCCACTCAGTCAGACCGGCCTGCATCTGACTGATGCATTCCACAAATTTTCATACCTTTGCAACAGAACCACCCGAAGCAGTGTCATGCCTACCGTGACACGGGACCTCGGTTTTTATTTTTTCATGCAAGGCTCAGTTTCGTATTGCAGAAGAACGAAACGGAGCCTTGGCTTGCGAAGATGTGTCTCATCCGAAAAACAGAACACCGGTGCACCAACGGCAGGAGTCGAACCCTGGACCTCTAGGTCAGAAATCGAGCAACTCATCCACTTAGTCATAGTCTGTTGGAATTGAAATTTACAAAATGTTGGCTAAGTGTGAATAAAAAGAATAAAGCTAACAACAACCTTCCTTTGTTCTAAAGAAGTCAAACGGGTCTTAAGGTACATATTACATATAAATAGTGTATTCCATCTTTATCGTACATTGATAAAAACCTAAAAAAAATAATTTGGCATTTGGCTCAGTTGTGCTAAAAGTCCTCAAATAGGACAACACAATATGTATATATAAATGCTATAACCACAGTCAATACAGTCTCTCATCCAAGCTTTACCTCGATACCATGTGCTGAAGGACTTTTTCCGGGTATCATAATGCCTGTAAAGTGTTCGAGGTTTTTTCAGTAATATTAACAACCTATAGCAGTAATACCAGAAGTAAAAGGATTACATACAAACATAAAGATTCAGAGAAAGACGTGAACTTAGAATGTAACCGTCCATGGACTCTCCATCCACTGTGAACGTGTATCAGATCAAACACACATTTTGGCTATCATTTCATTGACCAATGTTTTCAGTACAACAGGAGGAATCCTTGTATTATAGTCCTTGAATTCATTTGTTGCATCCTTATTTCTCCAAAATAAGTAATGAATCCTTCTCCACTTTGCAATTGAACTAAAGTGGGACAATTGTGATGAATACGATGGAAATAATTCAATCAGACCCCCGTGTCTGGGTAAAAATATGGATAATGTTAACCCAGCCCCGTGCATGCCGATTAAAATGTCGGTGTTTGTTATATATCGTAACTGACGCGGCACAGAAAACAAATCTGATTGGATTCCAGTAATATTGGAATTAGGATACGTTTGCCTTAACGATTTGAGAAGTTCGTCTTCATTTTTAATCTTTCGAAAAATTTTTCCTTTGGGATTTCTTGGATGTGCAACATAGTTATGCCGCCATATCAGTAAAATGGATAATTGTTTGCAATCTAAAACATGCGACTCATTTACAGAAAGACTAGAAAGAAAGAAATGCTTGAATTCCTCTAAATAAGGCACCTTTTGTTTTTCGTGTGTCATCAATGGACTGAAGTAACCTGGAAGTGCCCAAATCAGTCGCTGAAACATAGTCTTCTCAGTGAGGTGACGTACGCGAATGACATTATGAAAGATGTTGGTCCACACGTGATCTAGTCCACCAGCAGGGTGACCGTCAATTAACAGTATAGTAACATTATAAGGTTGCTGATGAAAAATCATCAACATGAGGAACATGTTATACCAGTCTGTCATTGTGTGATATAGGTTGGCGTATTCATATCTTTGAACGGCTAGTGTAAATTCTGGAATGGCATTCAAACCTGTGTTGGCGAATTGGTCCTTTACCACAACCTCGTGCATCCACATGTCCAAATGGTTTTTGGATAAGAAATTGTACTTTTGTATCACTTTGCATTTGGAGATCATGGTAAAGAATCCACGAGTAATTCTCAGAAATTCAGACTGCTCTTTCTGGTTCATTACATAGCTCATGTTTTCTCCACCTTTATTACCTACGCTTTTTAAGGGATCTATCACAACATCTCGTAGTAAAGCAAAATTCTTACCGTAACCAACAAAAGTATCATTACACTGACTTTGTTTCCCTTTTATCCAACTTTTCATAAGAGAATCTGTAATTTGAAATTCTTTTGCAAAGAATTTGTAGAATAAATTTGATTTTATAGAGTCATTGACGTCAAAACTGTTGATGTAAAAACTAAATTTACTGGAGGCATCATCGGTCTTGTCTGCGGCACTGAATTTTAAATTCTGCAGAAATGTCATGTTCGGCCAATACACAAATACATTTATTTTCCATTGGATAATTCCCATGATAACGATATAGCCTAGAATGACGATTTGTAGCAGGGATTTCCATCCTCCGGTCTGACGTCGAGACAGTCTGCAGCAGCGCATAGTCCACCCTTCTTATTGACATTTACAGTAGTGTGCATTCATGATAGCCTACAACAAAACAGAAACAAATAGTAATTCAAACCTATAATGTCGGTAGCGTGATTGCGAAATTCTCTGTGTGCTTACACAATGTGTATTCAGTTGTAAATGTATGAATAGATAATATACCATTTTTTCATGATAGACGTCTCACACACTAAGTGCTAGTTCAATATCTCGAAACATGACGGAAAAAAAATTTAAAGGCATTAGGCAGCAGACAAACAGAAAGGATGCGCCATTATACGTTCTGGCTAATGGCGGACGTACAGAAAAAAGGTCGCAGCACGATAACAGTTTTATATAAGCGAGGCACCAACAAATATAGCTCTTAAAATACCGAGTCCACATGCTATCCAAGTTTCATTTGTAATTTAAAGATTTTTTACAGTTTTAAAAGTTTTTACAAACCGTGGTGTTGAATGAATGAAAGCATATTATGTTTCAAATTTAAAGTATCAAGTGTATGCAAACGTACTAAATATTTCAAACACCCTATTCTATAATGTCATTATTACTTGTAATGTAAAACTCTCATTTTCCGCGTGATACAAATCGTAAAAAAATGAAGTCCCACTTAAATCTTCATCCCGGATGTTGTGCATAAGGTTAAAAGGATATACTGTGTTAGATATAGAGGAAGAAGACACACTAGTATCTGTCAGTTGATGGTGATTCCAAGGCACGATTTTGCAATTCAGTGGTCATCAATAGAAGCAAGAACATCTATAACTGTATGTCTCTGATAGAAGTGAGTTCATGGTCAGAGTATTGTATGTTTACATACTGGACAACTTGGCGGCATTAAAATCTAAAGGCTAAATAAGACTAATAGTATATAATATTTCTATACCATTACTTTATACCCTTTTCTGAGCACCTTTTCACTAAGTAATGCTATACGATAAACTATTCTTGGATCTTTATTCATGTTTTATTCCATGTATAACTGACGTCTAACATGTTAAACATGTCAGCATAATGTAGACATATACAAGTACATCTACACATAGTACAGGACAGTGACAACGTCATTAACATGTAAAACATGTCAGCATAATGTAGACTTATACAAGTACATCTATACATAGCACAGGACAGTAACAACGTCATTAACATGTAAAACATGTCAGCATAATGTAGACTTATACAAGTGCATCTATACATAGCACAGGACAGTGACAACGTCATTAACATGTAAAACATGTTAGCATAATGTAGACTTGTACAAGTACATCCATACATAGCACAGGAGAGTGACAACGTCATTAACATGTAAAACATGTCAGCATAATGTAGACCTGTACAAGTACATCCATACATAGCACAGGAGAGTGACAACGTCATTAACATGTAAAACATGTCAGCATAATGTAGACTTATACAAGTACATCTACACATAGCACAGGAGAGTGACAACGTCATTAACATGTAAAACATGTCAGCATAATGTAGACCTGTACAAGTACATCTATACATAGCACAGGACAGTGACAACGTCATTAACATGTAAAACATGTCAGCATAATGTAGACTTATACAAGTACATCTACACATAGCACAGGACAGTGACAACGTCATCAACATGTGAACGTAATGTAGACACAACACTGGAGAATGACAACGTCATTTAACGTCATTAACATGTAAAATAAGACGTCAAGTTACAAGGCGACATCACGTGATTCGTAGTTTTGAAATAATAAAATTTTAACACTTACCATGAAAAAAATAAACACCCCACAAATTACACGACTTCCTCTGAACATGTGGTAAGTGTGAATCCCAATCTGATCAACCCTCTATAATAATGATATGGAATTTAACGAGGAGGTGTTGTTGAAGCTTACAGGCCATACCGTTTGATTTATGATTTAAACACAAAACAAGATCAGCATGATACCAAGTAACAGATATGGAAACAGACAACCTTAAGGAACCGTAGTAATTGTTGTATCGGTTTTGCACTGATGTAATTTGTCGGAGGTTTGCAATCGTTGTTTTCGGTCCAGCGGAGACACATCTTATTAATTTCATGCTATTAGTGCAGATACTTCTTGAGGAAGTAATGCTAGTGCATAGAACTAGTACAGATATGGCCAACAGGTTACATTGGATAAGTGCAGACGCGACTAACGGGTTTCATTTGCTAGTATAGACGCAGTTAATAAGTGTCATGGAGCAAGTGCAGACGCGGCCAATGGTGTTCATGGGAAGAATACATGTAGACGCCGCCAATGGGTTCACGGGTTAGGTGCAAACGCAGCCAATGGTTTTCACAGGATAAGTGAAGACATGGCTAACGGTTTTCCACGAGATAAGAGCACACGCGGCCAATGGTTTTCATGGGATAAGTGAAAACATGGCCATTGGTTTTCACGGGATAAGTGAAGACATGGTCAATGGTTTTCACGGGATAAGTGAAGACATGGCCAATGGTTTTCACGGGATAAGTGAGAACGCGGGTAATGAGTTTTAGTGGGGCATGTGTAGACACGGTAAATCAATTTTTTTCACGATATAAATGTAGTAGCGGCCAATGGTTTTCACAGGATAAGTGAAGACGTGGCCAGTGGCTTTCACGAGATAAGTACAGATGCGGTCAATGATTTTCATAGGGCTCGCGCAGACGCGGGTGCTAGTGTAGACGTGGATAATAGGTAACATGAAATTAGTGTAGACGTTGCTTATGAGTTTTGCTGGCTAGCAGCTAATGGATTACATTTGTGCTCGTGAAGACGCGGGTTCATGGACATACTTCAGCTTCCACTAATGGTATTAGTAAAAAACGGCACTGGTGAATACCCCCACCAGGGCCGTAGCTAGAAATATTCAATGTGCACGCAAAGAAAGCTTCTTACGAGGCGCTCGCAGCTCTGAGAGGGAGATGGGATCACCCTCTCTTGCAAGTGGGGGTTCGAGAGTCTCCCTCGAGAAAATTTTGTAAAATTCAATGCAAAGTCGTGCTTTCTGGACTACATCTTGATAACATTGAAACTATTTTTGTCGTAAGAAATGACGTTTAATATTGAAGAATATATGTCGAACACAATAAAAGCTGAACTTTAATCTACCTCTTAACATTAAAGTCTTTTTGATTTTGAGAAAGTTGAAGATTAATGTTTTCACAAATTGATTTGACACCTACGAGTTGTCATATGATATGGATGTCTTTGGGTCACATTTTAATTTTTTTTTTTTTTGTCCCCGTGATGTGCACGCCATGGCATGTTGATGTATAGGCAGCTACGCCCCTGCCCACCCCTGCTTTATGGGTAACTAATTCCTAATTTCAAATGATAGCATTTAGAAATCATGAAACTACAGTATATCGTTACCTTTTATCATTCATAAAGAGGTTATATTTATATGGTCTTATTTTATGTATACGTGTATAAATTTAGTAAACGTTTTCCATTGGTCAAAGTATATCACGTGCCTCTGATGGCATAAAATGAATTGCGACAAGCGTTGATCGATGACGTCACATGGTTAATACTATTCACTCCAAAAAGTCTTAATGATTAATAAGGTTCCAATACAAGTTGAAGGTGGTCCCCACTAGAGACTCCAGAGAGACTATGCGGTTACTGAAGTCCCACCACAGGTAACATGAAGTCCCTACCTCTGACTACAGAAAGCCCTAATGATTATTAAGGTTCCACCACAAATTAAAGTTGGTCCCCACTAATGACTCCAGAGAGACCTTGTGGTTACTGATGCCCCGCCACAGGTAACGTGTGGTCCTTACCGCTCTAATGATTGTTAAGTTCCCAGTTCACATTAAAGGTGGTCCCTACTATTCACTCCAGGGAGACTTTGTTATTATGAGGCCCCACCACAGATGAAATGTGGTGCCTATCGCTGACTACAAAGAACATTAATGCTTATTAAGGTCCTTGCACAAGTTAAAGGTGATTTCTACTACTGACTCCAGAGAGACATAGTGATTATGAGGCCGCACCATAGGTAACATGTGGTCCCTACCACGTGAGAGAGAGCCTTGGTGATCATTAAATTTCTGTCACATGTAATTTGTGGTTCCTACTAACGAGTTATTATTGTCCATTGATTTCCAAACACAGGTAAACGCTGTTATCATCTCCCACTCCGCTGAGATCTTAAACAATAAAGTTTTTATGGCAGTGTTTATTGTCCCACTTCTAAAGTTATTTATAAAAGGGTAACATAGAGGAATTTCAAGTATATGTATCTAATGCAGCTGTAACACAGTTGGGATTTTGTTTGGATAAAGGATGTGCCATGAGTTTCCATTGAGTGCCATGAGTTTCCGATGAGTACTTTGAGTTTCGGACGAGTACTATGAGTTATAGCTGAAAGCCGTAACTTTCGGTTGAGTGTCATGAGTGTCTGTTGAGTGCTATGTGTTTCCTTTGAGTTTCTGAATTTCGGTTGAGTGTCATGAGTTCAGTTGAGTGCCGTGAGTTTTTGACATATATTGTTAGTTTGCAGTGGTGTATGCACCTTTGATGATTTATGACGTGAAAACTTCCAGTTGCTGACAGATTTTACTATTGATTTTTGCAGGAACCATTAATTTATTGACAACTTCCTGTATGAGATACGCACTTGAAAGGTATATTTAACGATTAAACAGTAACTGGGCGAGTATAGTTACCAGGGTGGAACATAGATAGCTTTGTTTCAGACGATTCACACGTCTTATACGTGGCGAGTTAGTGTACTGGAACTTTAATTATTGTGATCATGTACATGTACAGTATAGAAGGATTAACATATCGTTTAGGACAAGAGGCACCTCGTGGTTAAAAGTTACACTAGATTGCTATCTTCAAACATTTTTTCATACATAAACGTTTTAATAACTATGGCTTCGGCTATTGTTTTATTTTGCAGCGTTGAGGTTCGTCGATAAAAAACTGTATTAGGCCTATGAGTTTGTTTTCATTGCAGACTGAGTGAGAAAAAATAGAGGGGGGAGGGGGTTTCATCATTTAAAAGCTGAAGCTATATTGAATATGGCATTCGGTTTCTCAATATTTAGCCGTCCACAAGGAATTAAACAATTTTGCACAAGCGTTCCAAATATTTCTGATGTAAAACAAAACCGCTGCCTGTTGTATAGGTCTTAAGAACAAAGTTTTCAAGTGCAAATTTCATTTGATATTACTCAGGGTGACATTTTGGGTGGTCTATTGCCTATTCAAAGGACTTTTTAATAATATTAATATGTAAGGATAATACACAAATTTAATAAACAAGTTTTTAGATTTTGATCAATAAGCATGAGTTATTGAACTAATACAACAGTAACACCCTAACCACCACCCCCATTATGTTAGAGTATAATCGATTTACTCGTCAATATAACGTATGCCCCTACTCCCCTCCCCACACATCCTCGGGCACCTGTTTCAGACCTTATTTTTCTGTGTGTGGAGTTCATAAGAGAAATTATATCTTGTCATGGGGATATTAACCCCCCTTCCCCCCTGCCAATGAAGCAGCCCTTAATTTGTCAAGAGTCTTGATGCTCCCTACGCTCCCTCACCCTCCTGTCCTGTCCGTCCCGACAGTCACAGATGTTTAATTGGGTACAAGGATTGTATGTTCAATGGAATGGGTTAATGTTAGGAATGGCAAGATGTACCATTTGCTGTTCGTGCTATCAAACATTAAAGCTTGAGTAAGAATGTGGTGAGTCTTATTTTTGTTGCATGCAAGCTCTAATGCAGTATTAGGGGACGACTATTTGATTCTGAAAAGGCGGGGGCTGGCACTTTTTGGAAATAACTATTCTGGCCCTGAAAATGCTGGAAATAAAAAATCTGGCTTTGACTGAAATGAAAATACATATTCTGGCTTCTAGCATATACCAGATCATGCAAATATAAAGCTGAATATTCTAAAGAAAATATGTTGATTTTTTCCAGCTCGCTGCGCTCGCCAGATTGCTACCTATACTATAATGTGTAGTTGTTTAACTGTATGACTCATATTTCAGCGGAATTTGTAGCACTGGAAAAATTGTGCTATTCAATATGTTCAACAAAACTTAATAGAATTGTTGCTTTTTAAATATATATTTGCATGTCCATTTTGAGGGGCAGACAGGGGAGAAGGACTTTACCATCTGCTTTCTGAGAGATTTTCTCTTCAGATTCTTGTTTGGAATAGTCATTCGCGTCCCCTTGTTTCCAGTTTCCAATCCTTTTCCCTAACTTTCCCTTGTGTTTTCTGTCCCTCATTTATATGCTAAACACACCGATATTAAAGTTAAAACGAGTGGCCACAAGGGCCTTAATTGAATTTATCTCTAACCTGAGCACATATGCAAATTTAATGTTTAAATTAAATCATGTGTATTTCAAAATTTATGGTGGCCATATTTGTTGATATTGACAGTTGAAAAATCAATATATCAAATGTATCAAAAATATTTATGAAATGCTTTTAATTTTTTGCATTAAAATACCATAGTTCAAAGTAAGTCAAAAACAAATAAAATATTATCATTCGGACAGGAAACCAAAACAGCAACATTTCTTCACACATCCTTCTACAGTGATGAATGTAAATCTCCCCTTTATAGGTCAATCATTTCCATCTTGAGCACGTCGACAGGGAGGGGATCCACTTTGCTACCATACATAATACGCATCCATTTTCACTAATCCCCGTCCGGATAATCTTTTCCTACATTGCAAACCGGATTTTTTGCTGTAAAGTCTCCCACCTCCACCCCGGTAAAAATCAAGTAGTTACTCCCTATGTAACATCGTTGTGTTATATATTTCGCTAATTTACATGTAGATAAGGCATCTTGAACATATTTAATGAGACGAACCAAATTTTTATTTCCTTCGACCAAATTTTCCTTATAAGGCACATCCCCACGCTTGCAAAGACACCATGATCCTTCTATATATAGTAAACAACGAAGAAGCACCGAAGGGTAAACCATATCTCATAGTCCATGGAATAAAAGGACAATATCGTGAATAGTGTCATATTCAGACATGCGAACGCCAATTAAATCGAGGTGAGCAAATTTATACATGCAAGGTTTCCACTAGGTGAAAGACTAAACGACGGGGAAGTAGATATTTGTCACGTTGATGATAAGCATTCGTTTCCCATTCACTTCGGCTTCCGGGAACAGTTGGTGTTTCGGGAAACTTAATAGCACACTTCTGCCAAGTTTACATAGCTGTATACGATAAAATATTGCCGTGGAGGATAAAATACGCATTCGTACAATCTTCTGTTCAACAGCGATAAGAAACAATGAAGATTACAATTTATTTACTCTGTGTTTTACAGTCACAATAAGAGTGCGTTGATATATGTTTAATCTCCATTATAAAAATGAAAGTTGTCCACGTTGTATAACGTCCATAGTAAATATGAGATTTTTCACGTTGTATAATGTTCATAATAAATATGAGCTTTGTTCACGTATAATGTCCATAATAAATATGAGCTTTCTTCACGTATAATGTCCATGATAAATATTAGCTTAGTTCACGTTGTATAATATCCATAATACATATGAGCTTTGTTCACGTTGTATAATGTCCATAATAAATATGAGCTTTGTTCCCGTATAATGTCCATAATAAATATGAGCTTTGTTCACTTATAATGTCCATTATGAATATGAGCTTTGTTCACGTATAATGTTCATTGTAAATACGAGTTTTGTTCACGTATTATGCCCATAGTGAATATGAGCTTTGTTCACATATAATGTCCATAATAAATATTAGCTTTGTTCACGTTGTATAATGTCCATCATACAAATGAGCTTTGTTCACGTTGTATAATGTCCATAATACAAATGAGCTTTGTTCACGTATAATGTCCCTAATGAATATGAGCTTTGTTCACGTTGTATAATGTCCATGATAAATATGAGCTTTGTTCACATATAATGTCCATAATAAATATGAGCTTTGTTCACGTTGTATAATGTCCATAATAAATATGAGCTTTGTTCACGTATAATGTCCATGATAAATATGAGCTTTTTTCACATATAATGTCCATAATAAATATGAGCTTTGTTCACGTTGTATAATGTCCATAATAAATATGAGCTTTGTTCCCGTATAATGTCCATGATAAATATGAGCTTTGTTCACGTTGTATAATGTCCATAATAAATATGAGCTTTGTTCACTTTGTATAATGTCCATAATAAATATGAGCTTTGTTCACGTTGTATAATGTCCATAATAAATATGAGCTTTGTTCACGTAAAATGTCCATGATAAATATTAGCTTTGTTCACGTATAATGTCCATAATAAATATTAGTTTTGTTCACGTTGTATAATGTCCATAATAAATATGAGCTTTGTTCACGTTGTATAATGTCCATAATAAGTATGAGCTTTGTTCACGTTGTATAATGTCCATAATAAATATGAGCTTTGTTCCCGTATAATGTCCATAACAAATATGAGCTTTGTTCACTTATAATGTCCATTATGAATATGAGCTTTGTTCACGTATAATGTTCATTGTAAATACGAGCTTTGTTCACGTATTATGCCCATAGTGAAAATGAGCTTTGTTCACATATAATGTCCATAATAAATATTAGCTTTGTTCACGTTGTATAATGTCCATAATACAAATGAGCTTTGTTCACAAATAATGTCCATAGTAAATATTAGCTTTGTTCACGTTGCATAATGTCCATAATACAAATGAGCTTTGTTCACGTTGTATAATGTCCATAATACATATTAGCTTTGTTCACGTTGTATAATATCCATAATACATATGAGCTTTGTTCACGTTGTATAATGTCCATAATACATATGAGCTTTGTTCACGTTGTATAATGTCCATAATACAAATGAGCTTTTTTCACGTTGTATAATGTCCATAATACATATGAGCTTTGTTCACGTTGTATAATGTCCATAATACATATGAGCTTTGTTCACGTTGTATAATGTCCATAATACAAATGAGCTTTGTTCACGTTGTATAATGTCCATAATACAAATGAGCTTTGTTCACGTTGTATAATGTCCATAATACATATGACCTTTGTTCACGTTGTATAAAGTCCATAATACATATGAGCTTTGTTCACGTTGTATAAAGTCAATAATAAATATCCGGATGGGGCACGATAATCACAGTACCCTGACGTAATATCGTATAAGATATGTATATAATCTGAGATAGTGAATTATAATGAGGTTTCTTTTTTGTCGAATAATTTTGTATACTATAAATAAACAAGACATTGCCTAATGAGTCTTGAAACAAAACACATGTATATATAAGTATAGATATTAAAATGATACTGTTAAAATTACAAATATGGCATTTGTGGTAGGATATCTGATCGTTCTATCAATATTTTCGTCATCGTTACCTACCACCTGATGTCCTCTCTAGCCTGCTCGTCTACCATTATATCCACATTATCGTCATCGTTACCTACCACCAGATGTCATCTCTAGCCTGATCGTCTACCATTATATCCAACTTATCGTCACCGTTACCTACCACCAGATATCATCTCTAGCCTGATCGTCTACCATTATATCCACCTTATCGTCACCGTTACCTACCACCAAATGTCCTCTCTAGCCTGCTCGTCTACCATTATTTCCACCTTATCGTCACCGTTACCTACCACCTGATATCATCTCTAGCCTGATCGTCTACCATTATATCCACCTTATCGTCACCGTTACCTACCACCAGATATCATCTCTAGCCTGATCGTCTACCATTATATCCACCTTATCGTCACCGTTACCTACCACCAGATATCATCTCTAGCCTGATCGTCTACCGTTATCTCCACATCATCGGCAACGTTACCTACCACCAGATGTCATCTCTAGCCTGATCGTCTACCATTATATCCACATTATCGTCACCGTTACCTACCACCAGATATCATCTCTAGCCTGATCGTCTACCATTATATCCACCTTATCGTCACCGTTACCTACCACCAGATATCATCTCTAGCCTGATCGTCTACCATTATGTCCACATCATCGGCAATGTTACTTACCGCCAGATGTATAGCTCATAAATATGAGCTTTGTTCACGTTGTATAATGTCCATAATAAATATGAGCTTTGTTCACGTTGTATAATGTTCATAATAAATATGAGCTTTGTTCACGTTGTATGATGTCCATAATAAAGATGAGCTTTGTTCACGTATAATGGCCATGATAAATATGAGCTTTGTTCACGTATAATGCCCATAGTGAATATGAGCTTTGTTCACATATAATGTTCATAATAAATATGAGCTTTGTTCACGTTGTATAATGTCCATAATAGATATGAGCTTTGTTCACGTTGTATAACGTCCATAATGGAGGTGGAGTGAGGTACCCGTCTTACATCACGTGTATTTATAAAGACATAGTGAGGTGGAGTGAGGTACCCGTCCTGTATCACGTGTATTATATAGACATAGCGAGGTGGAGTGAGGTACTCGTCCTGTTCCCCGTGTAATTATATAGACATAGCATGGAGGAGTGAGGTATCCGTCCTATACCACGTGTATTTATAGAGACAATAGCGAGGTGGAGTGAGGTACCCGTCGTGTACCACGTGTATTTATATAGACATAGCGAGGTGGAGTGAGGTACCCGTCGTGTACCACGTGTATTTATATAGACAATAGTGAGGTGGAGTGAGGTACCCGTCGTGTACCACGTGTATTTATATAGACATAGCGAGGTGGAGTGAGGTACCCGTCCTATACCACGTGTATTTATATAGACAATTGCGAGGTCGAGTGAGGTACCCGTCCTGTACCATGTGTATTTATATAGACATAGCGAGGTGGACTGAGGTACCCGTCCTATACCACGTGTATTTATAGAGACAATAGCGAGGTGGAGTGAGGTACCCGTCCTATACCACGTGTATTTATAGAGACAATAGCGAGGTGGATTGAGGTACCCGTCCTGTACCACGTGTATTTATATAGACATAGCGAGGTGGAGTGAGGTACCCGTCCTATACCACGTGTATTTATATAGACATAGCGAGGTGGAGTGAGGTACCCGTCCTATACCACGTGTAGTTATATAGACATAGCGAGGTGGAGTGAGGTACCCGTCCTGTATCACGTGTATTTATATAGACATAGCGAGGTGGAGTGAGGTACCCGTCCTATACCACGTGTATTTATATAGACAATAGTGAATTGGAGTGAGGTACCCGTCCTATACCACGTGTATTTATAGAGACAATAGCGAGGTGGATTGAGGTACCCGTCCTGTACCACGTGTATTTATATAGACATAGCGAGGTGGAGTGAGGTACCCGTCCTATACCCCGTGTATTTATAGAGACAATAATGAGGTGGAGTGAGGTACCCGTCCTATACCACGTGTATTTATAGAGACAATAGCAAGGTGGATTGAGGTACCCGTCCTATACCACGTGTATTTATAGAGACAATAGCGAGGTGGAGTGAGGTACCCGTCGTGTACCACGTGTATTTATATAGACAATAGTGAGGTGGAGTGAGGTACCCGTCGTGTACCACGTGTATTTATATAGACATAGCGAGGTGGAGTGAGGTACCCGTCCTATACCACGTGTATTTATATAGACAATTGCGAGGTCGAGTGAGGTACCCGTCCTGTACCATGTGTATTTATATAGACATAGCGAGGTGGACTGAGGTACCCGTCCTATACCACGTGTATTTATAGAGACAATAGCGAGGTGGAGTGAGGTACCCGTCCTATACCACGTGTATTTATAGAGACAATAGCGAGGTGGAGTGAGGTACCCGTCCTATACCACGTGTATTTATAGAGACATAGCGAGGTGGAGTGAGGAACTTGTCCTATACCACGTGTATTTATAGAGACAATAGCGAGGTGGAGTGAGGTACCCGTCCTATTCCACGTGTATTTATAGAGACAATAGCGAGGTGGAGTGAGATACCGGTCCTATACCACGTGTATTTATATAGACAATTGCGAGGTGGAGTGAGGTACCCGTCCTATACCCCGTGTATTTATAGAGACAATAATGAGGTGGAGTGAGGTACCCGTCCTATACCACGTGTATTTATAGAGACAATAGCAAGGTGGATTGAGGTACCCGTCCTATACCACGTGTATTTATAGAGACAATAGCGAGGTGGAGTGAGGTACCCGTCGTGTACCACGTGTATTTATATAGACATAGCGAGGTGGAGTGAGGTACCCGTCCTATACCACGTGTATTTATATAGACAATAGTGAGGTGGAGTGAGGTACCCGTCGTGTACCACGTGTATTTATATAGACATAGCGAGGTGGAGTGAGGTACCCGTCCTATACCACGTGTATTTATATAGACAATTGCGAGGTGGAGTGAGGTACCCGTCCTGTACCATGTGTATTTATATAGACATAGCGAGGTGGAGTGAGGTACCCGTCCTATACCACGTGTATTTATATAGACAATAGCGAAGTGGAGTGAGGTACCCGTCCTATACCACGTGTATTTATAGAGACATAGCGAGGTGGAGTGAGGTACCCGTCCTATACCACGTGTATTTATATAGACATAGCGAGGTGGAGTGAGGTACCCGTCCTATACCACGTGTATTTATATAGACATAGCGAAGTGGAGTGAGGTACCCGTCCTATACCACGTGTATTTATAGAGACAATAGCGAAGTGGAGTGAGGTAACCGTCCTGTATCACGTGTATTTATAGAGACATAGCGAAGTGGAGTGAGGTACCCGTCCTATACCACGTGTATTTATAGAGACAATAGCGAAGTGGAGTGAGATACCCGTCCTGTATCACGTGTATTTATAGAGACATAGCGAGGTGGAGTGAGGTACCCGTCCTGTACCACGTGTATTTATAGAGACAATAGCGAAGTGGAGTGAGGTACCCGTCCTGTATCACGTGTATTTATAGAGACATAGCGAGGTGGAGTGAGGTACCCGTCCTATACCACGTGTATTTATATAGACATAGCGAGGTGGAGTGAGGTACCCGTCCTATACCACGTGTATTTATATAGACAATAGCGAGGTGGAGTGAGGTACCCGTCCTGTATCACGTCTATTTTTGTTGATATACTGTGGTGGATTTTATGTTTTTCATGCTGTTACAGTATTCGATGTAGCAAATGTGAGTATTAAAGTGTAACTTTTCACTTACCGCCTATCATTTTTGTCCTATTTGTTTTATGTCTAGTTTTATATTGTCTTCATCAATTCGTAACAAACTTTCCGTAACCAGAGAGAATAGAAAACATGTACAGCTCTGTATGTACAGGAAGTGCAGTCCGATATATCGAAGGACATTTTACAACGATTATATCTTTCCGTCCATATCTGAACATAGAGCACCGACAACAATACAAACTTTCAGACTTAAAGGTTTGCCGTAAACTTAAAGAGCTCACCTTCGTTGCGACTGTAGATTCCACGACTTCCCTATCATATCTAATATCAAGGCATATAAAAGAAACTTTGTTTTTTCTCCTGCATGCAATGTCTGTATAAATGGTGACTACACGCAGTATAAGAACACACAATGTATGACTACCTTTAAATCATGAAATAATAAAATCTGATGCCCCTCTAATGAATCAATTTAAATCACTGTAGCAGCGGCGGATTTAGAGATGGGGCTCCCTTTTTGGCACAAATTTACAACGCATATAGAGACGATATGGTTAAAAAACACTCGAATAATATAAATAAAACTCCAGATCAAGGCACCCAAAATGGCCGAGTATTTTGGCATATACTTGATTTTCACACGTGCACCCTCTTTTTATCCGAAATTTTGGATCCGCCACTGTCTAATATTGTATGGAATGCCGTGAACGTCATCCTTAAATGTTTTGTTCGTTTGTTTTACATAATCTGATATGATTTTATAGCAGAGACATTTACTTTACATAGGAACCACCGAAGCAGTGAAGAGTCTTTTACGCTATAATGTCTATCGGGCACGTCCGAGAGACTGATACCAACGAGTCAAGCCGTTGTGGTTCAGTGGATGAAGTGCTGAACTCATGAACGAGAGGTTCCGGTATCGACTCCTGCCTTGAATACAACATCTTTCGGATGAGACTGTAAAACCCGAGGTCCCCTGTCACAGTAGCCGCGGCACGTGAGCCTTCACTGCTTCGGTATGCAAATTTTCTATGCAATACATTGCAGCTATCGTCACCAAATACATGAAATAATCGTGGAGTGAAGCCAAACAACAAGTGGCGTAGGAAGCAAATCAAAAGTGGGGAGAGCACAAATGACTAAATATTTTTCTTGGTAGTGAATGAGTTCATTCAATAAAGAACTTCCTAATAGAAATTCGGAGCTTGTGTGTTAGAGAGAATGTTTGTGAATTTGTAGTATGTCGCCATCTATGTTAACATTTTCCATTAAAAAAATCACATGTTAAAAAGGTGCCTCCCCCCCCCCCCTTTGCCCCCTGGTTCCTATGCCTATGAGACTTGTATGCTTCCATGCTAAACCTACGATAATTTGCCGTAAAATTTGAGTCATTTTACTCTGACGGCACTATGCTTCATTAACTTTATAATGAAATCCCGGCAAAAAGTAGCATGACTGGCTTAAGGCCCCTTACATCGTGTATATATTGGGAAAGAAACATCTATTATCAATGAATCAACGGTACGGACGATCCACTGGAAAGACTCGGTCACAAGCCCACCTGACCTACACCGGATGACCCAGCGAAGTCTTTTAAAAAATCTTTGAATATTCAGTAAAAATCGGTTTGTCCGATATTAGGCCCTTGCATCATTTAAGATCGGGAAAACGTCTATTCTTTGATAGGAAGAACTGTGACCAAACAGTGTGCGGAATAAATTTCTTGAATGATATGAGGCCCTAGACCAGATGAACCGTTCTTTTCATAATTACGTTAATGCTTGGGTTATGACGTTACCGTAATACAGCAAAATTACGGGAAATGAAGGAATATCAAGAATTTAGCCTACATTGCATTTTACACCTTAATTTCAGGGAAGCAAATTTTTACTTAGTTCAATCACTGTTGCCACATTATGTCAAATACACAATATCTATATCCATATAATGAAAAAACTCCGCAAAACTGTTTGACCTACTTTTATTCTAAAGAAGCTCAAATGACATTAATCTAGATTTCATGTGAGCTGAACCCGCATTTCTTTGTGAAGTTGTAAGAAAAGTAAATTGCAATATCTGTAACATAACTAAACGGAAACAGAGAGAGAGAGAGAGAGCTAGCTTTTTAGCATGAGGCATACCCGGTAATTAGTGTTAATTTAATACCGCTCTCCTACCAACAAGACACCAGTTGAAATCGATATAGATCTATCTCGAGTTCAATCGTATGACTCGAACAATTCACTTTTTAATGCGTTATACTATTGGGTTTTTTTAACAAACGAAAATAAGGAATAGTATTTCGATATGCCTCTCTTTATTTGTTATGATTATATTTATTCAGAGGAGATTAAGTGTCTTAAAATCATTCATCTTTTTTATTTTAATTTCCGTTTAAAAATAAACATAATACTTAGGAAATGCCTGTAGTCTTTCGGTCGAAATTTCCATTCAATATTTGTTTTGATTGGTTTTGCTGTGTTTTTTCTTTTTTGTTTCGGAGTAATTATGTATAAATAGGAAAGCTTTTTAGAGATAAAAAACAAGAAAACAAATTGAAATAAACAAAACATAATGAAATAAAAAGCGTGCGTATGAATTCGACATGCATAATGGATCATATTCAAATTTACGCTTTTTTCTTAAGTACACACTTTTTTAAGAATAAATCGTAACACTTGTGCAACAAACAAAATGTATAAGCTGCTTGACACTTTAAAGATTATTTATTACAGTCTATATTAATGATTCACGTCACAAATTATTTATTAGCAGTCAGTGGCGGATTCAGAGGAGACAGAAAGACAGACAGACAGATATACAAACAAACAGAGTCACAGACAGACAGATAGACAGAATCAGAGATAGACAGACAGGGACAGTCAGACAAAAGAACAAAGTCGAAGACAGACAAGCAAACAAAGTCAGAGACAGACAGGCAGAGTCAGAGATAGAGAGACAGACAGACAGTCAGCAAGAAAGACAAAGTCAGATACAGACAGGCAAACAGACAGATTCAGAGACAGTCAGGTAGACAGACAGAGTAAGAGATAGACAGACAGACAGTCAGCAAGAAAGACAAAGTCTGATACAGACAGATAGACAAAGATAGACAGAGACATAGTCAGACGGACAGAGAATCATCCGTAATTATCTACGTGATAGACTCCCCTTCACCGACTCCAAAGGATTCATGGCAGGTCGCAACACCTTTTTCAAAAATCTCCGTCAATATTTAGATGCTTTTGAACTGCTTACTAGAAGTAATTTCGTAGAAAAGGATAACGATGATGGCGGATTTAGCAGCTGAGGCAAATTAATTAGAAAATCAGGTATGACAAAGTCCACCAAAATACAACCGGAATAACAAGGTATGGAAAAGGTATGAAAACATCACAAAAAAACCTTCCATTACACGGAATTCGGACGTATTGTGCGATTTTAGGCCCTAAACCCGTCGAGTTGCGGAGCTCGGGGAATTCCCTCGGTCACCCCACCAGGGATCCGCCTTGAACTTGCTGGGGATCAAAGTGTTCCTCAGACCTAAGCAGTCCTCAGACCCCTTGTCAGATTTCGTCCCCCACCTCCTTTCCTAACTTTAAAACCTGAATCCTTCCCCGCCCCCAATACTACCAGTATCTGTTGGGTATTTCTCAAAGTTTCTATCATTTAACCATACTTGTCAGGGCCGGGGTCAGGCTTTTGAGTTTAGAAGTCAAACTCCTGCAATTTGGAATGGTACGAGGGTAAAGCCCTGGTGAAGGCCAAGAGCAAGAAAATGAAGTGAATGTAATTTTGAATAAACACACTGCAATTTAATTACTACCAGTAATAATAATATATTAGATATTTTTCTGTCTAATTTAGATTGGAAAATAATGGTTTTTTTCTGTGGAATATGAACTCATTACTTTCCGAAGTAACTCTGTGTAACAGAAAGACCGAATATCAAGTCTTGAGTCGTGTATCATGATTAGAATAAAAAAACATATCCTATTATAAGGAGCATGAGGGAAAAAACAATCAAAATAAGATTGGTGAGAAGTTATTGGGAGTAAGCGGAGATAAGGTCGGTTAACTAAACACTCCTACATGTATGTTTATCTCGGCAGTTCATTCCCACTCAATACATCATTGATTCAAGCATATTGGTTCTTTTTTCGAATGTTATTTTAAAATGTCATTTTCTAATGTGAGATCTGTTATAAAAATCCTGTAGTTAATACCTTTTGAAGAATAGAAAATATCGCTGTTCCATGTTTGAAAAATTGATGTTGTAATTATTCAAAAACAGACGGAGTATTCTTAAGCCGGTTTAAATTATTAAAAAGATTAGTTTAACCAAATAAATCCTCAATCGTCTATAATCGATATAATATAAGTATAATTAGACCATGGCCGTACCTCTTTAGTCGACAGCAAATAAATTAGTAGATAACTTATTACAACACATCATCGTGGCCCAAAAAGTAATCATCCCATTAACTTGATCGATATTTCCAGATAAAGAGTGATATCTACCAAGTTCTCAATATATCATACAATTCGGTGCAGATTTGTTAATATTATATACATGTATGCAAAACTTCAGATGTGATCTCTCTACCAGTAGAAGCCCATGTGGCTCAGTGGATGATGAGAGGTCCCGGGTTCGATTCCCGCTATGGGCGCACATGCGTCCTGTCTTTCGCATGAGACTGTGAAAACCGAGGTCCCGTGTCATAGAAGTTGTTATACGTAAAAGATCTCTCACTGCTTCGGGTGGTTCCGTTGCAAAGGTATGCATGAGTTTGTATGCAAAGCATCAGGCAATGCCGTCACCGTATACCGTGGAGTGACGTAAAACAATAATCAATTAATCAATCTCTACAAGTGGTATATTTGAAACCCAGACTTCACAAATGAATAAAAGTTCTACTTTATGTTTTATTTTAATGTACAAAATCAAATATTTCAGATCTATGTAAGATACGATGTTAAAAATCACGAATCATGATATATGGTTTGACGTAAAATGCCTGCTCAAATGGGAAATAACTCTGTGTAATGAAAAAAAAATCCAATACACAATTTAAAACCGAAGTGTGAAATACTGAATGGAAAGCTCTTAGATTTGACATATGCTTTAGTGAAAACTGATAAGACCCCTATATATACCAGACTCTAAAATAATCTTTCGTAGATGTGTGTGTCATGTTCTAAATTTTGTATTTACCACCCCAAGTAAATTCAAAAATTACTGAGAGCATGAGATGTGATAGGAAAGACAGGCCAGGTGGTGGTGGCTGTATATTATAACATTTATTTAAATATTCATCCATTAAATAATCATCTGAAAATTTTACAAACTGTGCTCAAAAACTGATATGATAATTCATTTTTCTCATTTACAGCGATTTTCTCACATTAAGTCAACGTTTAGCCCCCACCCCCACCCCCACCCCCTCTCCCATAATCACGGCTTAATTCCCATCTTTTTTTTAGAAGTTTTTGTGTTGATGTAATGAATGCACTAGACGCCAAAAACCACCAAGAAAATTTCAGTTGCTATTAGTCCCTTTTCCGGTCATCGTGTGAAACCCACGAGGTACGATTTACCCCACGGGTTTCACACGATGCTCTCCGGTCAGTTTTAAGGCTAGATTGACCGGACTATTTCTACATTTCTCTAAAGTGAACAAATGAAAATAACTGAAGATTTTAATGAAAATTTATTTAACCATACAAATGTAAAAGACATTAATTAAACATAAGATCTGTTCCCACAAAAATCAGCCCCCCCCCCCCCAAAAAAAAAAAAAATCAAAAATCATTAACACATGCAGGTAACTATTCTCTTGCAATATTTTACATATACAATTACATGTAGATCCCATCATGATAAAAGTGAATCGTATTCGAAAAGTAGTATGTTTTCTCAAAAGTCACATTTATCATGATGATGTGACTTTTGATAAATTCATACTACTTTTGGCATACGCTTCACTTTTATCATGATGATATACTTAATTATCCATGTAAATGACTTCAACTGACCCATAACTTCGTCCAAGGTATGACCGAAGTGTAAAGTATGGTGACGTCATCTGATTTAAGAATATTTCAAGCATTTTCGATGAAGGGTCAATTCTAGATTTATGTATTAAATATAAATTGTTTGGATTCTTGGTATATTCAAAGATAATTTGTCAAGCCTGTATATGATATTCACAGAGAAATGTTGTCTATCCTTGTTGGATTAACATAAGCAAGTGAAATGCAAGCTGTCTGGTCTCTTACATTTCTGTATTTTACATCATGTTTCTGTACTTTCCTGTATCAAGACAAAATATTCAGTTAAATCTGAATACTTTGTTAAGAATTGAAAAACATTGCTTATTCTATTATAATATCAATATAGAGGCATTTGTTTAAGAAATCATTCAGATATTTTTAGAAAAATATTTACCCACCTACACTCCCTGTACCTTGGGTTGCATTTGCCGTTTAGGGAAACACTAATTTGTTTATACGTTTTGAAAAAAAACTCCACAAAACTTATAATTCTACATAGAATACATTGTATCTCAGTCAATTTCTGACTCGCAACGATTAAATACTAATATGCAGAGACTTTTCGGAATATTGATGAGGCGTAACAGATGCTGCAAATGTAGGTTCATTTGAACTGTCATTGAAAATATATCAAGTATTTAATTAACACAACCTTATGTACATGTCAATTAAAGTACAATGTCGCTAATATTTCTCATCCAGAGAGAGAGAGAGAGAGAGAGAGAGAGAGAGAGAGAGAGAGAGAATTTCCAGGACTACTTTGTTCGGTGTGTTCCCACTTAGCCAACATTTTGAAATTTTGTATGCTCAGGTAAGGAAAAAAATGTTGGCTAGGTGGGAATCGACATCTATTGGAGAACAATAGGCATTTATTGCTATCAAAACTATGGTCTTTATCACCTTACGTCATCGAAAAGGGACAAACAAGAGTTGAGACAAATTGCAATACTGGTATTTTTTTATTCTATTAATTGATAATAAAGAAATGTTGATTTAATCTTGGTACTGTGTATAAGTTTGCAAATTGCTTCATTTATATAAAATAACATTAGACTAGTAAATTACACCGCCTTTTATTTTTGAAAAGCACGATATCTATAAGTAATATAACTTTATGATTTATCTTAATATATAATAAACATACACAAACAATGTATCAATCAATATTTGAAAAATTCATAAATAACTTAAAATGGTTAATTTCTTAAGTATTTCCAGAGACATATATACATATGTGTATATATGCCTCTGGTATTTCATAACATGAATTACAAAAAAAAAATTGTTATTTTATATGAAATACTAATAATAGGCATATGTTAATATTGCATCAATCAATTTAAAATTAAAATGTTAACATAGATGGCGACAGCCTACACGTTCGTCAAAAATATTCTCTCTAAAACACAAGCTCCGAATTTCTATTAGCAAGTTCTTTATTGCATATCAAACGGTAGATGAACTCATTCAGTATTAAGAAAAACATTTCATCGCCAGTAGCACCGTTTACCACGTTTGGTTTTGCCGGAAAACTAAAATCAAGTATGAAGTAATAAAACCCTCCTCTCCCATTCTCCAAGAAATTTACATCGACTTGAATATTTTCCATCATAAATACAAATGAAATATGTATATGGAAGAAATATACATTAAATACATACTCATAATTACTGTTATTATTTTAAATTACATCACTTTCCTATAACTGATGTATATATTTTGTTTCATGATGCCGCCGTAACAATGTTATTGATATAGGTTTGGAATTTTGAGAACGTGCGTTCAATACAACACACAACACATCATTAAAAAAGGTCTCCGACTTATTTCGTAGAATTTACTATTCAGTTATGTTGTTCTTACGTACGGAAGCCTCTTTTATTACCTATCAAAAATATTTTTGAATTTGATATAACGAATTCTTTAATTTTTTAAAAGGGATTAAATACGTTTTAACAAATTTGATGAATTCGTTATAACGAATCAAATCTGTTATAACAAATTTGAGGAATGCGTTATAACAAATTTGTTGAATTCGTTTTAACAGATTTTGAAATTCGTTTTAACAAATTAAATTCGAAATAACGAATTCTTAAATTCATACATTCCTCAAATTTATTATAACAGATTTAATACGTTATAATGAATTCCTCAAATTTGTTAAAACGGATTAGATTCGTTTTAACAAATTCAAGAATTCGTTATATCAAATTCAAAAATATTTTTGTAAGGTCCCTATTCGTTATAACGAATTCCTCAAATTTGTTATAACAGATTTAATACGTTATAACGAATTCCCCAAATTTGTTAAAACGAATTTATTCCGTTTTGACAAATTCAATTAAAAATTATATCAAATTCAAAAATATTTTTTGATAGGTCCTAAATGGGCTTCCGTACTTACGAAAGCCGATTAGACTCACTTACTGAGAAAAAAGAAAAAAAATTATATATTATCTCGTTAATACGAGATAATTAACTCGTTATTTCGAGATCTTTTCTTGTTATTTCGAGATAATTAACTCGTTATTTCGAGATCTTTTCTTGTTATTACGAGATAATTAACTCGTTATTTCGAGATCTTTTTTCGTTATTTCGAGATAATTTACTCGTTATTTCGAGATCTTAACTCGTAATTTCGAGATAATCATCTCGTTATTTCGAGATAATTATCTCGTTATTTCGAGATTTTTTCTCGTTATTTCGAGATAATTATCTCGTTATTTCGAGATCTTTTTTCGTTATTTCGAGATAATAAACTCGTTATTTCGAGATCTCGAAATAATGAGTTAATTATCTCGAAATAACGAGAAAATATCTCGAAATAACGAGATAATTATCTCGAAATAACGAGTTAATTATCTCGAAATAACGAGATAATTATCTCGAAATAACGAGAAAAGATCTCGAAATAACGAGTAAATTATCTCTTGTGGCAGACTGGGACATCGGCCCAGATAGCTCAGTTGGTATAGAGCATCCGTCTTGTTAGCGGAAGGTCCTGGGTTCGAGTCCCGGTCTGGCCAATGATTTTTCAACCTTCCTGCTACAGTTTGAAGGTTCCACCAACTCTCATCAGTTGGCAGAGGTTGTATGCCACTGTGAGAGGAGGACTTGGTGTGAGGTTTCGGGGAAACCTCAAATTGGCAGGGGAGGTGTGTGGCAGACTGGGACATCGGCCTAGATAGCTCAGTTGGTAGAGCATCCGTCTTGTTAGCGGAAGGTCCTGGGTTCGAGTCCCGGTCTGGCCAATGATTTTTCAACCTTCCTGCTACACTCTAAATAACGAGAAAAGATCTCGAAATAACGAGAGAAAAGATCTTGAAATAACGAGAAAAGATCTCGAAATAACGAGAAAATATATAAAAAATTTTCTTAGTGAGTCTAATCGGTTTTCGTACAAATCTTACACAACCAAAGAAAACTCTAGTACCTTAATCGATCTATTCATCTAGCAGATGCTGCAACTGTAGGTTTATTTGAACTGTCATTGAATATATATTTAGTATTCGATTCAGTACGCCTATTTATGTACATGTCAATTAAAGTACAATGTCGCTAATATTTCTCATCCAAAGAGAGAGAGAGAGATAGAGAGAGAGTTTTCCAGCAAGACTACTTTGTTCTATGGGCTCCCACCACGATGCTTGTTTATACTGTTTCACACAAAACCACCAAAGACAAAATCAATAAAAGACCTCGACATAGTTTATTGTACATATGTATTTTTTTCTTTTAATTCTTCCCTGCAGCAGAGGCAGGTATGTCCTCGATTACAGCCGCGTATCCAGACGTTATCTTGAGAGGGAAGTTCCTGTTAGGTAGATAAAAAAATTCCAGAACTGCAGAAGGATGACTTACAGTGTAAATTTTACTATTCTAAAACAAAAAGTAGTATGAAAAGTCTGAATCCGCTTACAAATGTGATGGTCAAAATCGTTTTGGATTGACAGTACCGCGAGCAGAAACGGAACTTTCATACTGATACGTTTTCCATTTATACTGTGGTAGTTAATTTCCGATGATGAAAAAACACCGAAACTGAAAAGAATTTTTTTGTGTTAAGTTATATCTTAATCTATACTGATGCTATTTCGATCACCTGTCTTTCGATTTGAAGCACACTGTTAGTACAAAGACAATGAGTGGTGGACTAGCTCCCAGCAAAAGTACTATTTATGTGGGAAATCTGCCATTTTCTCTAACTAACAATGACTTACACAAGATATTTGAAAAATATGGGAAAATTGCAAAGTAAGGACATCGATGTGTTATATTTTTGTTTCTTTTTGTGTATGATACTGACTTGTATATTTACCCTGTTTATTGTTTGATATGATCATTAATTTTCATGTATGACTAACGATGGTGAAGCCATCGTGGCCTGGTGGTATCGCGCTCGCCTCCTGATCGGGAGGCCGGGGTTCGAGTCCCGCTCTGGTCATGCCGGTGTCCTGTCTTTCGGATGAGGCAGCAAAAACCGAGGCCCTGTGTCGTGATATGTATGGCACGTTAAAGATCCCTCACTGCATCGGGTGGGTCTGTTGCAAAGGTCAAAATTTGTGTGCCCTGCATCAGGCAGATGCCGTCACTATATACATGAAATATTTGTGGTGTGACATTGAACAAAATTCAATCAGTCATTTTAACAATGGTGTCGGCCGAGCACAATTTGTTCGACTGTGGCCCAGAAACCATTGTATAAATTGAATTTACTGTTTTGACAGTCACAATGCATCAGGTTCATTTTGCCATCACTAATTGAAGGAAATACTGTTGAGGTGATGTAAAATCACAAACAAACAAACAATTGAAATACTTTTATTATACACGTAACCCTGACAAACTGTATTCTTGAAGTCTATTTTGTCATATGACCCAATATATACCCAATATTTGTTAGGGGATAAGTCTCTGGATTTATCTTCGCTTTATACAAAAATCTGATATTTTGAAATCTGCACCCAAGTAAAAAAAATATATGCATGATTTCTTCAAACTGTGGTCATATGAAATTTTGAAAGGAAACAGGGGTCAACATTCGTAAGATTCCTCAATGAATTTCAACTGTTTGTGACTCGTAAATCTCTTGTGCTCAAAATATAATTTAGCAAAGTTGCATGTATACAGTCTGTGATAAACACCGAGTTTATTCCCCATGACATCATTGGAATGTTTTGGGTATTATCTTCATAATGTGATATCACATGGACTTTTAGAATAAGACTTCAATTTATTAAGTTACCAGTGTAGGTTAATAACTGAAAGGTAAACCTGAATGACCCATTGTTATATCATATGTTAAAATGTTAATCCAGACCCTGAGTGAAAGATTGACTTTGTATGTTCAAAATGCCTAAAAGTTCAAACCAGTTAGACAATTACAGTGCAACAAAAAAGGGATTTAGCTATAAGAAAGTCCATCCTGTCCATTTATGATGTCATCATGAAAAATTGTTCCAAAAGATGCAATATGTCAGAATTTTCATAATTAGTAAATAATGACTAAAAGCATAGCATGCAGTAGGTTAAAATATGAACCATACCCTAGTAAGCTTGTGATGGCATGGGTGAAGCATACACTAGTACAATATGTAGGCTTGTGATGGTGGGTGACCTATACACTGGTAGGCCTGTAATGGTTTGGGCGAACTATACACTAGTAGGCCTGTAATGGTTTGGGCGAACTATACACTAGTAGGCCTGTAATGGTTTGGGTGAACTATACACTAGTAGGCCTGTAATGGTTTGAGTGAACTATACACTAGTAGGCCTGTAATGGTTTGGGCGAACTATACACTAGTAGGCCTGTAATGGTTTGGGTGAACTATACACTAGTAGGCCTGTAATGGTTTGAGTGAACTATACACTAGTAGGCCTGTAATGATTTGGGGGAACTATACACTGGTACACCTGTAATAGTGTGGGTGAACTATACATTAGTAGGCTTGTGATGGTTTGGGTGAACTATACACTGGAACACCTGTAATAGTATGGGTGAACTATTCACTAGTAGGCCTGTAATGATTTGGTGAACTATACACTAGTAGGCCTGTAATGATTTTGGTGACCTATACACTGGTAGGCCTGTAATAGTATGAGTGAACTATACACTAGTAGGCCTGTAATGATTTGGGTGACCTATACACTGGAACACCTGTAATAGTATGAGTGAACTATACACTAGTAGGCCTATGATGGTTTGAGTGAACTATACACTAGTAGGCCTGTAATGATTTGGGTGACCTATACACTGGAACACCTGTAATAGTATGGGTGAACTATACACAAGTAGGCCTATGATGGTTTGAGTGACTTATACACTGGTAGGCCTGTAATAGTATGAGTGAACTATACACTAGTAGGCCTGTAATGATTTGGGTGACCTATACACTGGTAGGCCTGTAATAGTATGAGTGAACTATACACTAGTAGGCCTATGATGGTTTGGGTGACCTATACACAGGTACACCTTTAATAGTATGGATGAACTATACACTAACAGGCCAATGATGGATTAAGTAAATTCTTTAAGTTACCTTAGTTTTATTAATGATCTGAATGTATTATTCAGCAGTGAAATTCTTTTTTTCACAGAATATTGGTAAACCCTTCCCTACCTTTTCATGATCAACCTTCAGGATTAATTATTCAGTTTCAAAATGTTGGTGTGACTTTAGATTATATTGCAGAATTTTGCATTTGCTAGAATCAAAATATTCTATTTATTATTGATACCAGATTTTATTACATGTATTTTAAAATAATCTATAATATCTAAGTAGCATTTTCTTAGAAAAGATATTTTGGAAAGCTCCCATGACCGTAATTTATCTACAGAATGGTTGATAGATGTCAGATATCAATATTCATTCATGAAGGTGGCAAATATTACATCCTATACTGGAAGTTATTTAGGGAACATTCGTTATATTTTTTGTATTATGAGGCAGTATCTGGTCTTTGGTGATAACCAGTCCCTTCTTTCTTCTTCTTCTTCCATTACGAAATGTACTGAAAAGTTGACCATTATACTTCACTCCCTTACCAGCACATGTATATCATCTTCTTCCATTATAAAATTTACTTAAAACTTGAGCGTTATACTTCACTCCCTTACTAATATATCAAAATTGTTATTTCAGAGTTACTATCACCAGAGATAAGCAGACACACAGGAGTAAAGGTGTTGCCTTTATTTTATTTGTTGAAAGAGAATCTGCATATAAAGCTTCACATGCATTAAACAACACAGTGGTGAGTGGTTTACAGAGTGTACTCGGTAACAACACAGTGGTGAGTGGTTTACAGAGTGTACTCGGTAACAACACAGTGGTGAGTGGTTTACAGAATGTACTGGGTGACAACACAGTGGTGAGTGGTTTACAGAATGTACTGGGTAACAACATAGTGGTGAGTGGTTTACAGAGCTTACTTAATGACATCAGATTTATAGAAAGTGACATGAAATCTCAGTATGTAAGATATAAGAAGTGACTAAGGCTATCATGTAGCTGAATAATGTATGCAAAACATGATAGAAAAAAATGGAGAGGATGTAAAGAGGGGAAGGGAGGAGCATAGTAGAGAGAATGAACAAGGTAAAAGAGGAACATTAAAGAGGAGTGGCAGAGTGGAAAGGAGGAACAGAGTGGAGAATAGAGGAGTAGTGGAAAAGAGAGACATGGCATAAAGAGAAAGTGAATAGTAGGGATTGAGTGGGGACAAAGAACAGAGGGGAGAGGATAAGAGGGCTGAGTAAGGACAGAGAGGAGGAAACAAGACAGCAGAGTGAGGAGGAGGGCAAACTAGGGATCTTGGACAAACAGAGGAGATAGGAGGGGTAAAACGAGTGGGGACAAAAGGGAGAGGATAAGAGAATTGAGTTAGGACAGAGAGGCGGTAACAAGACGGCATAGTAAAGAGGAGGGCAAACTAGGGGCATTGAGCAGAGGAGAGAGGAGGGTAAAATGAGCATGGACAGAGGGCAGAGGATGAGAGGGCTGAGTTAGGACAGAGAGGAGGTAACAAGAGGGCATAGTAAGGAGGAGGGCAAACTAGGGACATTGAACAGACAAAGGAGATAGGAGGGGTAAGAGTGAAGAGTGTGGACAGGTTGTGAATAGAGAGGAGAAAATAAGAGGGTAATGTGAAAAGGACAGATTATGGACATAGAACAGACAGAGGAGAGAGGAGCGTAAGGGTGAAGAGTGTAGGCAGAGTATGGACAGAGAGGAGAAAATAACAGGGTAATGTGAAGAGGACAGTGACAGAGGAAAGAGGAGGTGAAGAGTATGGACAGAGAGGAGAAAATACAGAGAGGACAGAGTGGAGAGAAGGAGCAAAGAGAAAAGAATAAGAGAGTAGAAAGGAAAGAGGAGTAGTGGTCATTGGTTTTTGATTTGGCCTTTGAATCATTTATATGAAGAAAACAATACGGTCATTGCACAACAAGCAAATAATGCATTTAATGAATCATTCAATTTGTAACAACTTTTAATAATGAGAGAGTGTTAAGTTTAGATAGTTTTTAGAATGTACTAAAATGCATATGTTTTAATTTTATTGAATATGCGTACAATATATGCACTTTAATGGAAGTTCTTCATTTTAATGCTAATGAAGAGGTAGCTTCATATACCTATATTGAAACCTGCAGATACTGTACAAGTAGTTTTCCTACCCCCCTCTTCAATTTCAACATAACAGGGCTACTCTGCATGTGGATTATCCCCTTGGTCTATTTCTATTTTGAACAATTCATAAAATCAGCACTATCAAGTTTTATATGACTTTTGTTCTGTCTTATTTTATTCTGTAGATGTTTGGGAGAACAATTAAATGCAGCATTGCCAAAGACAACGGCAGAACAACAGAATTCATAAAGCGCAAATACTATCCAGACAAGTCCAAGTGTTATGAGTGTGGGGTATGTCTCCCAAAGTGATAAATAACATAAGCTGTATGTGTAATAAATACTAAGTGGTATATTGTAAATTATATAGGATTGTAGCTATACAGTTTCCTTATTATTCATTCAGTCATTCTTTCTTTCATCTTTGACAGAGATTTAGATGTAATGTGTTAAACACTTAGATCAGCACATACCAATAATGGAAAGAAATAGATCATGTTGAGGGCATAATGTAAAGTTCAAGGAATGATTTAGGGTAAATTTTGTAGTTTGAGATCATTATTAGGGCAAAGTTTGAAATAAGCCGGTATTATATATTCTTACATTAGAAGAAACATTTCTGTAAATGTCTGGAATCTGAAGGGTGTATTGAATATGATCTATATTTTATATTGATGTTTTTAAGGAAGATGGGCATCTGAGCTATAAATGTCCAAAAAATTTATTAGGAGAAAGAGAACCTCCTCTTAAGAAAGATAAAAGGAAAAAGAAAGCTGACAAGGATGGCAATGAAGAGGAGTAAGGGCTTATTTACTCTTATCTTACTTTATAACTGTTTTTTCTTTGTTTTCATTGTCAACACATTGGTATCCTCATTTAATAGCAGGGCTGGAATTCGGCAAAAATTTTGGGTCGTCAAATTGGCAAATATAAAGAAAATTTGGACGACCTCCATCATAATTACTGAAATTTCAGATTACCCAAAAAGATTTAAGGTTGTTTAAGATTTAAGGTTGTTTAAGACGACTGCTAGTTTTGGGCCCTGGATAGTAGTTCTTATTAAACTGCTTGTGCTATATAATGCTTTGATCAGGTAGAAAATGACTTGACTCCTATTGAGGAAAGCTACAAAGTGTGAATAGTGTCAGTTGTAATGTTCATAGAGTAATTTGTGTCTCTTGTTCTTGATATGACAGTTATGAAGGATCTGACAGTGATGATGTAATAGATGATCCAGCTCTGGACAGTCTGGCTGCTGCCATTAATTATCAGGTATACATTGTCATCAGACAGAATACTTAGCATTTTTATTTCTTCATGAACAACAATAGATACATATTATATGTAAAATATGGTAGTAGATGCAAATTATAAATGAAAAGGCAAACTATGTCAAAATTTAGAACCAAATTTGAATGAAGTGGATTGGGAAATTTTAAGCTTAGTTCAAAGGAAGGTATGTTATCAGTAAATGAAGATCTATGTACTGATAGAAACAAAGAAAAGTACTTTATCAATCAAAACAGTCCTCCTAATTTGTCTTTAAAATGTGCTTATATGGTAATTAAATGAACTAGAGATTAAACCTACATCATTATGTAGTATCTATACTGATATAACATAGTCTACATGTACATTGCCATCATTAAGACAACAAAGAGGAGTCATAGTGGTTAAACCCTATATGTAGTATCTATACTGATATAACATAGTCTACATGTACATTGCCATCATTAAGACAACACAGAGGAGTCATAGTGGTTACACCCTATATGTAGTATCTATACTGATATAACATAGTCTACATGTACATTGCCATCATTAAGACAACAAAGAGGAGTCATAGTGGTTACACCCTATATGTAGTATCTATACTGACATAACATAGTCTACATGTACATTGTCATCATTAAGACAACAAAGAGGAGTCATAGTGGTTATACCCTATATGTAGTATCTATAGTGATATAACATAGTCTACATGTACATTGCCATCATTAAGACAACAAAGAGGAGTCATAGTGGTTATACCCTATATGTAGTATCTATACTGATGTAACATAGTCTACATGTACATTGCCATCATTAAGACAACATAGAGGAGTCATAGTGGTTAAACCCTATATGTAGTATCTATACTGATATAACATAGTCTACATGTACATTGCCATCATTAAGACAACACAGAGGAGTCATAGTGGTTACACCCTATATGTAGTATCTATACTGATATAACATAGTCTACATGTACATTGCCATCATTAAGACAACACAGAGGAGTCATAGTAGTTAAACCCTATATGTAGTATCTATACTGATATAACATAGTCTACATGTACATTGCCATCATTAAGACAACACAGAGGAGTCATAGTGGTTACACCCTATATGTAGTATCTATACTGACATAACATAGTCTACATGTACATTGCCATCATTAAGACAACACAGAGGAGTCATAGTGGTTACACCCTATATGTAGTATCTATACTGATATAACATAGTCTTCATGTACATTGCCATCATTAAGACAACACAGAGGAGTCATAGTGGTTATACCCTATATGTAGTATCTATACTGACATAACATAGTCTACATGTACATTGCCATCATTAAGACAACAAAGAGGAGTCATAGTGGTTACACCCTATATGTAGTATCTATACTGATATAACATAGTCTACATGTACATTGCCATCATTAAGACAACAAAGAGGAGTCATAGTGGTTACACCCTATATGTAGTATCTATACTGATATAACATAGTCTACATGTACATTGCCATCATTAAGACAACACAGAGGAGTCATAGTGGTTAAACCCTATATGTAGTATCTATACTGACATAACATAGTCTACATGTACATTGCCATCATTAAGACAACACAGAGGAGTCATAGTGGTTAAACCCTATATGTAGTATCTATAGTGATATAACATAGTCTACATGCACATTGCCATCATTAAGACAACACAGAGGAGTCATAGTAGTTAAACCCTATATGTAGTATCTATACTGATATAACATAGTCTACATGTACATTGCCATCATTAAGACAACATAGAGGAGTCATAGTGGTTACACCCTATATGTAGTATCTATACTGACATAACATAGTCTACATGTACATTGCCATCATTAAGACAACAAAGAGGAGTCATAGTGGTTACACCCTATATGTAGTATCTATACTGATATAACATAGTCTACATGTACATTGCCATCATTAAGACAACACAGAGGAGTCATAGTGGTTACACCCTATATGTAGTATCTATACTGATATAACATAGTCTACATGTACATTGCCATCATTAAGACAACAAAGAGAAGTCATAGTGGTTACACCCTATATGTAGTATCTATACTGATATAACATAGTCTACATGTACATTGCCATCATTAAGACAACAAAGAGAAGTCATAGTGGTTAAGTAGCGCTAGGTAATATACTCGGCAATTGTCCATCAAGAAAACAATATTTATTATTCTTTCATTTTTCGAGGTGTAACATCATGATCATGTAGCTGTCTTGCTCTATATAAACGATGTCATTACCATCAAACTTTCTGCTATGTAGCACGACATTAGAGGAAAATAGATGTGTGTGTTGTAGATGTGTGTGTTGTAGATCTGTGTGTGTTGTAGATCTGTGTGTGTTGTAGCGTCTTGAAGTTACTCGAGAGTCAAGACAAAAGTAAAATCAGTGAACATACCCACTGCCCAGTGTCATTGTACATGCATACTGCCCAGTGTCATTGTACATGCCCACTGCCCAGTGTCATTGTACATGCATACTGCCCAGTGTCATTGTACATGCCCACTGCCCAGTGTCATTGTACATACCCACTGCCCAGTGTCAGTGTACATACCCACTGCCCAGTGTCATTGTACATACCCACTGCCCAGTGTCAGTGTACATACCCACTGCCCAGTGTCATTGTACATACCCACTGCCCAGTGTCATTGTACATACCCACTGCCCAGTGTCATTGTACATGCCCACTGCCCAGTATCACTGTACATGCCCAGTGTTATTGTACATGCCCACTGCCCAGCATCAGTGTACATGCCCACTGTCCAGCATCAATGTACATGCCTACTGCCCAGTGTCAGTGTACATGCCCACTGCCCAGTATCAGTGTACATGCCCACTGCCCAGTATCAGTGTACATGCTCAGTATCAGTGTACATGCCCACTGCTCAGTATCAGTGTACATGCTCAGTATCAGTGTACATGCCCACTGCTCAGTATCAGTGTACATGCTCAGTATCAGTGTACATGCCCACTGCTCAGTATCAGTGTACATGCCCAGTGTCAGTGTACATGCCCACTGCTCAGTATCAGTGTATAGCTCATTGTCAGTGTACATGCCCACTGCTCAGTATCAGTGTACATGCTCAGTATCAGTGTACATGCCCACTGCTCATTATCAGTGTACATGCCTAGTGTCAGTGTACATGCAATCTCTTTCAGTTTCTCAAGTGTATACTTGTATCAGGAATTTTGCAATAATATTTGTTTTGGGATTTTACATTTTCAGAGGGATCAAATGGAGAGAGAAGTTTCCAGGTATGGAGCGGGCAGTTCATATATGGCCGATGATCTCGAGGAACCTAAGCGTAAAAAATACAAAAAGGATGCTTATTTCAGTGATGAAGAGGAGATTGAAAATGACTGAAAATGACCAAAAGTGACTGAAAATGACTGAAAATACTCTAGAAATAATAAGACCTGCAGTAATATCATACAATTTAAAAAGTGTCATGACTTGAATTAATCATGTGTGTTTTAATGCAAAGGCAACATACAGAAATCAAAAGGAAAACTTATTTATCAATGCATGTGTTCTTTTCTTCAGCATATAGGTCAACTTTTTGCATAAATGTACATCTTGAAGTACATTGTACATATGAAAGGTTTTCAGGATGGCGACCATATTGAAAGACTAAATCATAATGAATAAGATTGATTCCTAATTTACATGAATTGGGCATTATTCATATAGTTTCATCAAAATCACTACACAGAACAAGGAAGGAAAGATATCCTTGATATTGGAAATACAATTGATAGGTTGGTTAATTTAGATTATTTTAATAATATTTTTGTTGTGTTTGTCAAAAATCATATGTTTGCATATATACATGTACATTTGAAAATACATGTAATACTTTACTCATGATAAATGTTAAAATATTTAAGAGCCTTGCTGACTTGTTTATTATGCCGAGTTATAGTCATTATAAAATCATGAACATTCTGCTCGTCTTTATCCAACATATTTATGAATAGTGACGAAATATAATGGTACAGACTCAGTCTGGAAATGGAGAGCCATGAATGTATAATTTACACAGGTCACTCTTGATCTTTCTCCGAGCTTGGGCACAGCTTTCTTCTAAAACCATCTACTATGAAACCCAAGAATTTTAGACATTACTCATGCAAGGTTTGTCCCACAGTGAGACAAACATGAACCATACTCCTACAACTTTGGAAGAAAATCATTCCGACTTACTTTTGAACCATGATGCATCAGTACACAATGTTTGATGATCCTGAACCTCCACATATGCACGGTACAATACAGGCAAGTTATACAATGCATTATCTTCTGATTCCCAAACAAGACTATTGTGATTTACATAACATTTTCCCTCCAACATGTGTCAAATGATACATGTAGACTTGCGTGCAAAATATGCATGAAGCTGCAGCATTATACGGTCTGTCGAAGGACATAAGTAAATGTAAGTCCTGTCTTAATGGTTACTCTATGAAGAGGTCACCTGCTCTTAAAGGGCATTGTTTTAATTTCCATTTTCTATGTTTTCCTTCAAAATAAAACTTTGTATAAAGGTTACTTCTACAAACAAGAGTTGTCAGAAGACAACATAGCTCATTGAATGGGCATTATGAGAGGGAAAGCATGTATTTTCAATATTTTCTCAATTCAAAGTCAAGTCCAAGGTAAAGGTCAAAAGTTAGAAAGTTTTAGTATCATCAGATGATGTTCATGTGAAATATCAAAGCCCTATCAGTAATGGCCAAGTTAAGGTTTTTGAAGAGTGGATAAAACTTCAAGGTCAAGGTCACAAGGTAAAACACTGTGGTACGGACAAAGATCTAACCATACTAAAAACATGTGTGAAATATGAAAGCCCTACCCGAAGTAGTTGACTAGATATCGGCAAGGTTAAAATTTTTGGAAAGCATGTCGCATCAAAAATGATGGTGCTAATGGCAAGGTCATGTCACAAGGAATGTAGAAGTGAAATATGAAAGCCCTACGTTTGATAGTTTTGAAGGGATAACAAAGGTTAAAGTTTTTATTTACGTTGCTGACGCCAACGCTAGGGCTATGACTTTACCTTTTCAGACATTTGTCACAGCGAGATAAAAAAGTAATTCTAAACGTTCCTTAGCCCCTAAAATCTTACTTTTTTTAAGACTTAATGAAGTGGTATGGACTTTAAATAAGCAATATTTGTTTTTATTCAGTGTTTTATGCCACACCACATTACATATGGGGCAGTAAGTTAATGATGAAGGAAGGAAATAAAAACTACAGCAAACTCCTCAAGCATTAAGAAATTCAAAGGACTTGTTTGAACATTGTATCTCTTTATTTGTAGCTATCCACTTCTTGTATTAAGTTTGAACATTGATAAGGAATAAGGAACTAGTTTATACTTTTATTTACAAGTGAATACAATCAGTAATATTTACTGTGAGTGTACATATCAATCAAAATCCTAAAATATATCACATACCTCTACTTTCCACTTTGTGCACTAAAACTTGGTTATACTGAAATAAGTACACTTCTAGTACATAAAATAACATGATTTTCCCACAATAGTTTTCCTTTAAGCACGAGGAATTTACAATTCTTCAACACTGAATAATTTCACAATGGTCTCACGATGGTAACATTACTAAACAAATATATAAATTTATATTACTAAGCATTTGGTGTGCTAATATCATTTACTGATAGTATGTATTTTCCCTGATCAAGACACTAGTAAATTGCTTAAACGAGACCTATAGGACATGATACTACAATTGTTAACACATACATTTCTACATCTATTCATCAATTAATGAAGTTTATTAATAGTTTCATGTATGGCACTTTGAAGTAATACTAATACCTTTATCTAAGTATTCTAAAATCAGGAGCACTGGAAAGCTGTGTTTTCATTACAAAACACTTGCATACATATATAGATTTGCCCCTGCAAAAGCTGTATTTCGTAGCAACAACTAGAACAGTCCTAACAGGAAAAATACCCCCTGATGCAGCAAAGTCATACAACAAGTGATGGCCCAAACAAGAACTTTGGCCATGTGTTCCCTGTAAACTGACCTTAAAGATATGATCTAGGTTCAAGGTTCAATTGTGTGTCTTATTATATTGCTGCGAGGTTACATAGAGATGTGATGGGCCAAACAAGAATTCTGATCATGTGTTCATTGTCAATTAAAGATATGAACAGGGTTCAACGTTATCGCATACCCTTGGGTCATGAAGAACAATTTTGCGTAGTATCAAGTTGCTGCAAGGCTATTTGAATAAGTTATCAACCCTGTTATGGCCCAGACAAGAATTCTGGCTTTCTATTCACTGTGACCTTAAAGATAAACCCTGCGTTCAAGGTCATGACACACCCTTGGGTCATAGAAAACAATTGTATGTAGCATCATGTTGCTACAATATAAATGAACAAGTTAGGGTCTGAACAAGGGTAATAGACAGACAGGGTGATTCCTATTTACCCCCTCCCCTAGCTCTCTTTAGATGGGTACAATAAGGACAGCTAACCTTGTTTTTTGAAAATAAGGTTCAAAAGTGAAGTACCCAGCTTAATATATAACATTTACTCATACAAACATTTCTAAGTATGACACTAAATCACTTCATTTCAATAAAAAGAAAACAAAAGAATTTATGGAAAAAAGTTACAAATGATATGGTACTACAGATGTAGTTATGGCCCTAGAGTTTTGCATTATGACTAGATGACGTTTTAAGTACAATGTCTTGGTCCATCCAGCTATAAATATATAACAGTTTTAGTACGAGAGTTAACCTACCATAGGCTGGAGTCCCATCTAAGGGAGTCAAACTGTGATCTGTAGTGCACCATAAAAAATGAGTATTAGGTCTGGTCTTGTTAGCATCCATGAATATGAAGAAGAATTTCAGTACATACAACTTACCTTGACAAAGAATATAATTCAAAGATAAACCTTATGTATTACTATTTTCTAAGAAAGTTGAAAGACATAAAGAAACCATTTTGATTGCTTAAAAAACTCAACAGTCAACAACAGATAAGCATGACCACCACTGATTGATAAAAGTAAGTATTTATAAATACCTTAAAATTCGAGGAAGAAGTTGGCATCACACAAAACTCATAGCACAAGTAATAATAAAAACAAGGAGTATCAATAAATTCCTTTTTTCTAATATGAATAAAGATTTTCTGTCATGCACACACACATCTTCACGAATAAAATACAGTACTGCAAAGATATTCCTCTTCAACTGATAAAATGCAAAGACTTATAACACTAAAGTATACTGGTACATGTACTAGTAATCTCTCATGTACTAACTCCTGCCACACAAAGCACAAGGAACTGGGGATAATAACTAAGCCTGATATGTTTACAGAATTACAAGCAGAATGATCAAGAAAATTATGTTTGTTATACACAATAGCAAGGTCTTCATTGAAAAATCACCTGTCACTTTCAGGACAGTAACCCTCTACAAATGTCAAAAATAACACTTACTAAAGGGAAATGACAAAAATAACACTTACTAAAGGGAAATGACAAAAATAGTACTTACTAAAGGGAAATGACATTTGTAAGAAGGAAATTTCATCAAAGTGATCCAGGGTTAAGATCGTAACACTTAATCTTGTCATAAGGAACAATTGTGCCCATTCTGAAGTTACAGAACTAGAGAATATGGTCTGTACAAGGAATTTTCATTGATGTGTAGTGACCTTAACTTTGTAGCCAAGACCTTAGGGTTTAGCACACATTTGCCTTGTAATAAGGAACAAATGCATCAGGTATGAATCCACAGAAATAAAGTATTAAGAAAATATGGTCTATTGTCTAAAGATTAGAATATAAAACTGAGAAAGCATCTAATCAGTTATATGATGAACAGCATTTTATGGTGTTGTTTGCAATGCTAATGTATGGAAATAGAGAACTTTGTTTCCTAAGATAAGTCATTGTTTCATTTTATTTTTGTCTATCTAAATACTATTCCTTAATTCATGTATGTCATGTAACATGAGGCCCTGACTGATGATCTATTTATCATTTTTATACCTAAGAGTTTACTTTTTATCATGATAATTAATTGAAAGAAAAAGTCTGCCACAAAAATGAGGGAGAAAATCCAGGGGGATGTTGTACTAAAAGAAATTACAACAAATCACAAATTCTTGATAACCTAGTTTATAGAAAATTTCTTTGAATATTCTAAATTCAGTCTAAAATAAATGTAGTTTTCACCAAAAACTAGTAAAATTAAACACACATCTCAATAAGAAAACCTGTCATTTTTGCAAATATTTATGTCTAACATGTTATTGAATAATAACGATTTTTTGTAAGCTCTTCAGTAAAACCCGCCCCTGTTCTATAACTTTTAAAATGGTCGGAAAGCAGCCATATTGGATTAAACAAATTTCTTCAGCAATCTTTTCATAAAATTTCCATTAAAGTTTCATCACTATTAAAATAAGCATGAGGAAAGGAGAATCAGATATTTGATTACAAAGACTTGTAAAGGAAAATTTACCATGACCCATTTCTGGGTCCCACAGTCTAGAACCACAAAAAGTACACATACTAAATTAGATCATTCTCAAAGGAGCAGTAATCATAACTATTAAGAATGACATGATTGTCACAACAGATAAAAGGTATAATCTGATTTCAACTGGATTTGAACCAGCAGAGCTTAAAATTGGCAACACAAAATCTTACATCAAAGCAATGCATAATACAAGCCTGTTTTCCTCTTTGCTAAGCTGATATAATCATATGAAAAATAAATACTAATGGGATAATGAAGACAATATACTAATCAACAACTTTTGATGAAACAAGATATCATATACTGAGGCGACCTCCATGTCTTAGTAACCGCAGCCGTTGTTTCAGCAAGATCAGATAGCGTATTTCGAGATATTTTCATGTCTTTATAGCTGCAAATGTAATGTCTTCTAGGAGTTAGTGATATCAGCATGATGTTTTGAGATGGTCCCTTAGTTTGAGACTCTCTTTAGGTCTTTGTGGTGGTGCCAGGGGTCGGCGTGGGTAGCTTCTGTTGCTGGGCTTCTGACACTTTAGTGTGAGCATAAGCAAATATTCCTGTGAAAAAAGTTAGAAAATCACGATTACTTCACCAACAGTGATGCCTCTAGGCAGACATACGTTAGTCAACAGTGAAGCATCCAGGCTGACATTTGTTGGTCAACAGTGGTGTCTCTAGACCGACATATGTTGGTCAACAGTGATGCCTCTAGGCCGACATGTGTCGGTCAACAGTGATGCCTCTAGGCCGACATATGTTGGTCAACAGTGATGCCTCTAGGCTGACATGTTAGCCAACAGTGATGCCTTTAGGTCGGCATATCATCTCATTCAGTGTTCACATTAATTTGAAACTTTTATTCATGGCTCAAATCATTCATTTTTGGTTTAATTATGTATGATGTATACATGAACGTATACAATAAAATGTAAATACATGATTGCACAGTGCCTATTTTTAAAGTATTAATAAATGACAGTAAAGTAAATAGACTTCAATATTGAAGAAAAGACCTTGAGATTTTGAGATTACATGTACATGCATTTATTCTCAACTCGCTATATCACAACTACATTCAACATACAGTTTGTGATTGTTATGACATCATATAATTATGATGCAAGTTGCCTACATAAAAGTCCCCACATTGAGAACAATGGATTTTGTACATGACTAAGTGAAACCGATAAGGATTTTAGTATTTGCGAAATTGTGTACTGACTTCTTAACAAAGTGTTAAAGCGTCAAGGTCACAAAGTAATTTCTGATAATATCGGTCATAGTCTTCTTTTAACTTACCACATAAGGTGAGAAGAATTCCTAGGAACTGCAAAATTTGGAAAGGGTCCTTGAAGATTAAAAATCCCATGCAAATTGTAACACAGAATTTGAAATGTCCTACAAAGTTATAGCTTACTAAAGTCAAGGAAGATGATGAATAATATTAGGGTAAATGATAAGGCAAATAATATAATAAATAAAATGGTAAATGATATGACAAATAATATGATAAATAAAATGGTAAATGATATGGCAAATAATATGGATGATAATATGTTAAATTATATGGCAATGACCACAATGATTGATTGATTGATTGATTTTTGCTTTACGTCACACCACGAATATTTCACATATATGGTGACGGCATCTGCCTGATGCGGGGCATACAAATTTTGACCTTTGCAACGGACCCACCCGAAGCAGTGAGGGATCTTTAACGTGACATGCATACCACGACACGGGGCCTCGGTTTTTACTGTCTCATCCGAAAGACATGACACCGGCATGACCAGAGCGGGACTCGAACCCCGGCCTCCCGATCAGGAGTCCGACGCGATACCACTAGCAATGACCACAATGACCTTTGTTGCTAAAAAAAACCCAGGAATACATGTATTGGTAAATAGGACATTATATGGGATAAATATAGGAAAATTTCGTTGGTTTTCTTTTTGATATACTTGCATGGAATTTAAGTAGTCTATAATACTGCGATCTTAAAATTCAAAAACAACAAAATGGGAAACTTACACGTGTATCTACCGGATATACCGAAACTCTGACATTATTCTTAATACATTTCTACACAATGGAAATCCCAATTTCCTAATATCCCAACCACATTGTAATAATTTTATCGAATTTTACAATTGCATGGTAAATAAAGAATTAGCAGTGTATGGTAAATTTGCCGGCATTACAGTAGTAGAAAATATCAACCAGACAATGGTCGTAATGTCGTAATGTATCTATGTAAATATGTATAATAATGTGTTATGTTAAAAGCATGTATTTGCTTAAAGCTAAATAAACTACTACTAATATACTAATATGAAAGATCTCAATCTTACTGTGTAAAACTACGAAGGTCAAGGTCACTAGGCCACAATTCATAATCTCAAATGCAGTGCCTTGTAAAATTGTATCTATTGTATATATATTTGAAATACGATAGTTCTAATTCATACCCTTTAAAATAGATCAAATGTCAACGTCACTAAAACAAACGTCAAGATCTCAAATGAAAGCCAATGTCATATTGTATCTTTACCCGATACAAAACATCAACTCTTAACATTAGAAAGAGGCTCAAATGAACCTATATCGCTCACCTGAACTCATTCAAAAACAACTCATTTTGTCGGTGTTTGTTTCCGCTGCGGGGAATAAGAAAACAATAATAGTAACATGTGCGTTTATTGGCGAAAAAAAATTCTGCCGGTAACAGGATGCATGTATTTGTAGTTATACGATGTACAGCCGCAATCAGTCAAAATGTTGCAGTGAATCACCGCGAATGACCATCGCTGTGACGAAATGGGGTACAGTGATTCACGGCAATAAGAACGCGAGCGTCCTCGTCAAATTGGTTAACCGCGATACGTAAAGAACTGGACAATTCACAATCTCTTTTGTGTAGAATGCGTACCTATATTCCCATACTTACATTTACATATTAATTTCCTTTGTTCTTATAACTTTTAAACAGGATGATTATTTTGGCACAGCTCTTTTCAATACCACCAATTACCAGAGACATATATACAGTATATATGTCTCTGCAATAGACCATATTCCGATTTTGATAATTGCTGTCTTTTTGTCCGAGCTAATATCTTTTGGCGTTGTTTTTCATAGTGACGTTATAATGAATCTATGTCATGCGTTATGACGTTACTATGAAAAACAACGCCAAAATGTATCAGCTCGGACAAAAAGACAGCAATTATCAAAATCGGAATATGGTCTATTACGAATTGATTTCCGTAAATATTGGGTGATAATGATAATCTAATAATGATTTTATCGATATGCTGATAAGCAGAATCTAGGTCTATTCCGACTCCTGATTTCCATACAATATGACGACGCGAAGTTCTGTCAAAATGGCGCTGCAATATCTGTTGCACAGAAAGAAAACTAGAATATTTCATATTATATATGAAATATTGTGCAACTAATGTAATGTAATTGAAATATTCATAATTACTACTTCCGACAATTTACAAGTGATTGGGCTCGCTTATGTCGCCTGCCTGTGCACACGCATACATGTATCAATTGTCAGAGACATGAATAATCTGATCAAAGTTCACGAAGATGACGGATAAAACTCTAAAATCAAAAATGTTACCTAGTTATCCCAATAGACCTTTTTCCAATTTTAAATGATGTAAGGGGTCTTATACCGGACAAAACAACTTATTGCCGGAATTTTCACTATGACGTTAACGCTTGGAATGTGACGTTACAGTAATCTGACGCAAATCTAAGCGGTAATTTTGCATTTGCCCGGTATTGCCCCTTACATCATGTAAAATTGGCAAAAAGTTTATTTGGAAATTATTCTCGAGTACATGTACCAGATTAGCGTGCCACGCCTACTGAGGCCCTTGTCCGGAACGGGTGACGCGCAGACTTCACTGTTGTTCACACATATGATATACTAAGAATGCATGAACTCATAATTATAAGCTACACAAGAGTGACATCAGATTACAAATTCCAAGAATAAATTCAAAACCTTCGTTCAATATTTTTCTAAACAATGCAAAGTTACACCACTGTTTACCGAAAAGGATGTATGTGTAAATAGAGTTGTCTGGCATGTGTTTAATATGACATTTCTTCTTAAGTAAAAATGAATTTTATCAAAAAACATGAATAAATTTTTTAATGCAATGTAATTAAAAAATAGGGCACCGTTAACGGGTGCATGATACCCCCGCATCATGTTTAATGTGGTCTACAAGCCACATTCTTTCATATGACACCATTAAAAGTTTTGTTCCCCCTTTGGATAAGGAGAAGCAGCCCAGTCAAGCTTTTCCTACCCCGCCCATTTTCCCCCACCCCAGGGGCCTGACCCCAACTTTGAAACCCGCATGCACAGCTACAAGCCAATTCCTTTCATATGACACCATTAAAAGTTTTGTTCCCCTTTAGTAAAGGAAAAGAAGCCCGGACAAGTTTTTCTGACCCCACCAATTTCCCCCCACCCCAGGGGCCTGACCCCAACTTTGAAACCCACATGCACAACTACAAGCCACATCCTTTCACATGACACCATCAAAAGTTTTGTTTCCCCTTTAGTTACGGAGTAGAAGCCCAGAAAACCTTTCCGATCCCGCGGGCCTGACCCCAACTTTGAAACCCACATGCACAACTACAAGCCACATCCTTTCATATTACACCATCAAAAACTTTGGTCCCCCTTTAGTTAAGAAGGAAAAGCCCGGACAAGTTTTCCCGACCCCACCCATTTTCCCCCACCCCAGGGGCCTGACCCCAAATTTGAAACCCACATGCACAACTACAAGCCGCACCCTTTCATATGACATTATCAAAACTTTTGTTCCCCCTTTAGTTAAGGAGGAGAAGCCCAGACAAGCTTTTCCGACCCCACCCATTTTCCCCCACCCCAGGGGCCTGACCCCAAATTTGAAACCCACATGCAATACTGCATTAAAATCGATATCTAAGGTCTTAGTGTGTAGGACATAAATAATTGAATTATTGACTCCCTTTTTATCTATCCCATAAAAAAACCGTTTATAGAGTCAGCCGACGGGATATTAACTATACTTTTAGGGTATAACTCGAAATCTTAATATATTTCATTAACTTAAATTTGATCATTAAGATGTAAAGCCTTTTACATTTTTACATTACAAATCGTAACGTCTTAAACTGATGTTCATTCGCATGATGATTACATCCCAATTTCAAAATTCGACCGCGAATCTCTCTCTCTCTCTCTCTCAGCTCTCCTTCTCTAAGCTCTCTCTAACAGGACTTCTTCCCAAATTATTGCCCGTTGTCTTCAATGTTCCATGGCTAGTTGCTATTGGTAATCAGAGAAATTTAAATTCAGATCGATAAATTCCATTGTACATGCAATCCTTATTTAAATGCCTCTCAAGGCATGTAAGAGAAAACTAAGGTTATATATTTGTCATGAGATCACACATGAGGTAAATCACATTACATGAAGGATACGTTACTGGTGAGAGATTTCCTATGATCCAGTAAATGGACAGATTGACGAAAAATGCTATACATCCTGACAGAAGCACCAACAGCTACAATAAAAAATATCATACAATATAATACTATACATCCTGATAGAAGCACCAACAGCTACAATAATAAACATGTCATACAATATAATGACATCCTGATAGAAGCATCAACAGCTACCATAAAAAAAAATCATACAATATAATACTATACATCCTGATAGAAACACCAACAGCTACAATAAAAATATATCATACAATATAATACTATACATCCTGATAGAAGCACCAACAGCTACAATATAAAATATCATACAATAAAATGCTATACATTCTGATGGAAGCACCAACAGCTACAATAAAAAATATCATACAATATAATGCTATACATCCTGATAGAAGCACCAACAGCTACAATAAAAATATATCATACAATATAATACTATATATCCTTATAGAAGCACCAACAGCTACAATAAAAAATATCATACAATATAATGCTATACATCCTGATAGAAGAACCAACGGCTATAATAAAATCAAAGGCTTGAAGAGCTACAAAGGCGTTGAGCTAAATTTGATTTAAAGCTGTCAAAAGTAGCAGAAATTGACCAGTTGTGTTCATCTTTTTGTTGAATTCCGATAATTTTTGGAACAGAGTAAAAATAAAAGCTTAAGAACCAACAGCCATATATCAGATAATATCAAAATGTGAATGAAAGTTGTCAGTGGGCAACATAACTCTCGGTGGGGCTTTGCCATAAAGTAAGGGGGGCAGGAAGACTTTCACCGGCCTGAATAATTTTTTTTGCCACATTTCAGAGCTGGATTATTATTTTATTTATTTATTGACAATTACTGGGGTTTTTTGCCGGCCCTTTAGACTAGATTATATTTTTTCCCCAAAATTTGAGCCGTGGTAAACAGTTTCTTGATAGGTTCCGTTGTCATGAGCAAGTCAAGGGTTATAAGTGGTATCGATTATGACATCATCATAACATTTTATTGTTCTTTACGTCATTCTTGCAAAAATATGTCAAATCTCTTATCACAAAGAATGTACATGTGAAATCAATCGAACACCATTGTCATTTTTTTTCACTAGGATAGAAATGGACGAGTTGTTACCATTACCTGTAAAATATGGTATGGTCTACGTTACAATTTTTGTCTACGCTACTAACAATGACACTAGGGCTAACAGCTTCTAACAATGACACTAGGGCTAACAGCTTCTATATATCGTTCTAACACGCTGTTTATTATTCGGTCGTTTATGTGCACGTGTAAGGGCTACAACGCCATGTCCTTCGCCGTAATGACGCAATCCGATTGTGAATCACAATCGCACTTTATCGGTTGATTTGGAATCAAATCTTCACATGTGAGTTCTAGTTAATTTATTTTTCATGCATTCAATCTCAAATTCTGTCTTAATCCATGCTATCATCCTTTACATCCGCATTAAATTTTGTAGGCGATTTGAAAACCTTCCCGGCTGCCATATTTTATGAGGTCGTGGGAACTTTTCCAGATATGGGGAAGACCATGTGATATGTACACATGGTACTTCCCTAACAAGGAAAAAATTAGGCGTGGCTTTAGAAATTTTAGCGGGAAAATTCACAACTGCGCAAAGACAAGTAATTCCTATTTACATAAAGCTATTTGGCTTTGTGATCAACATCTTGAACATTTAATACAAGGGCGTCGGAACAGGGGCGGCGGCCGCCGCCCCAATAATTTTCAAAAAAAAAAAATAAATAATTAAATAAATAAAAGGAAAGATTAAAGTGTATGAGGAATTGATAACGGCGACCGTTGTTTATTGGAGCGGCGATTAATCACGGTCACTGATTACCCAAGCCAACACGAGGGTGATGATAACCTATATCAGGGCTTTAGGTGTCATCGATCCTTAAGTGGTTAGAAAAGAAAAAAGAGAAATATACATCAACAGATATCCAGAATGAGATGTTGCAAGTGATGGCATTACAGATCCTGCGTGACGTAGATACTCGCATCAGAGAGGATGGGTATTTCTCCATCATGGTAGGTGAGACGACAGACCAGTCTAACCGTGAACAAGTTGTGATTGTGATTCGTCATGTTGATAGTGATATGAATGTTTGCGAGGAGTTCATTGGATTATGTATGGCGCCGTCAATCGACACTGCTACGCTGACCGACGTGATTCTCGATGCGTTAGTGAGGATGAACATCTCCTTGAGTAAGTGCCGTGGACAGTGCTATGATGGAGCCAGCAATATGTCTGGAGCTAAGCAAGGTGTGGCAACTAACATCACCAAGAAAGAGAGGAGAGCTGTATACACACACTGCTATGGACATGCACTTAACTTAGCTGTTGGTGATACTGTGAAAAGGTCAAAGATTATGCGCGATTCATTGGATACAGTGTTCGAGATGTCCAAACTCGTCAAGTATTCACCTAGGAGAGACACAATGCTGGACCAGCTGAAGCATGAGATGGCACCAGATACACCAGGATTCCGAGTGTTATGCCCAACTCAATGGACAGTCAGAGCTGCTAGCTTAAATAGTGTTCTAGATAACTACTCAGTTCTCAAGTCGTTGTGGGAATCCTGTTATGAATGCACAAAGGATCCTGAGACCCGTTCTCGGATCATCGGTGTAAAATCTCAGATGCAGAATTTTGACTTCCTCTTCGGTGTAACCCTTGGATACGAAATTCTACGTCACACAGACAATTTAAGCCGAGCACTTCAGAAAAAGGATCTCTCAGCTGCGGAAGGACAACGCATCACAGAATTTTCTATGGCATCGTTACGTGAAATGCGCACAGAAGAGGCTTTCAATACATTCTGGGAATCGGTTAACAACAAACTCGAGGATCTAGATGTTGGTGAACCCCGACTGCCCCGACGTAGAAAGATGCCCAAGAGATTCGAAATAGGCAACGCCCCTCCAGAATTTGCATCTTCAGAGAGCGATCTCTATAGACAACATTATTACGAAACATTGGATCTAGTAATGAACTGTGTAAGTGATTGCTTAGACCAGCCCGGTTTCCGTGTGTACCGCCACCTACAGGACGTTCTCCTGAAATTTGTACATGGGGATGAAACATACAAGGAAGATTTGGATTTCATCTTGGACTTTTACAACGAGGATTTGGACAAGACATCACTTCCAACGCAACTAGAGACCTTCTCATAGTTCATAAGAAACAACGTGAGTGATAAGTCAACTGTGTCGATATCGGATTTGGTGAAGTCACCTCGCGAGATGACTCCAACCTCCAGATGTTTCTTCTCCGAGATCGGGACTCTTTTGAGACTTATTCTTGTGATGCCAGCCACCAATGCTACCAGTGAAAGGACATTTTCAGCACTACGCCGCGTCAAAACATACTTACGCTCGACCATGACACAAGAAAGGCTGAACCACCTGATGATGTTGCACATCCACAGAGATGCTACAGACAGTCTAAATCTTACTGATATCGCCAACGACTTCATCTCAGCTCGGGACTCACGAAGATCTATTTTCGGACAGTTGTAAAGTGAAGTGAAACCGAACTATGTATATATTATGACTATGTTTAACTTTTACACTTTCTAGTGCTTTTATGTGCAAAATCTTTAATTTATTACATGTTAAAATGTTCATATCAATCATGATATATTTAAATAACGAAATGTTAATAAAATATAAAACGCAACTTTGTTTTATTTTAGAAGGTGTATTTAGAGAGCAAGTATACCTTGAAATATTGCTGATTGTTTAACACTCGAGCCACCCTAAGTAATAAATGTCACTCCACGAATACTGCATGTATATATGGTTACGGCATCTGCCTGATGCATTGCATAGAAATTTAGACATGTGCAACGGACTCATCCGAAGCAATGAGGAATCTTTTACATGCTATCCTAGCACGGGTCCTAGGTTTTTACTGGTTGGAAAGGTAAATCGAGACGGAAAAGTTAATCTGGACGATCGTAAAAATCATATTTAATGAACAAATATTATAATGGACTTTTGTATACAAGTTGAACAGATGTTATTCTTTCGATTTGTAGCTCAAATTGATGAAAAATGTCAGTAAGTAACAAAACTAGCGACCGTCTGGATTTACATTTCCAGCCAGTACTGTCTCATACGAAAAATGTGTAGCCCAAAGCGGTACTCGAACCCGTGACCTGACGTTCACTAAGCCATACCGGCTTTGTAAGTTTTTGAAGTTAAAATGTGTGAAATATAACAGAAACAGCTCCAAACAGTGTCATTTAAACCTAAAAACCTTAAATCTTCAGGGGGCTTCGCCCCCTGAACTCCCACCAGGGCTTTGCCCTGGTCCCACTGGGGGCCTTACGGCGGCCCCAGACCCCCGCCGCCCCAATATGAAATACCTTCCGACACCCCTGCTTGCCTATGCTTGTTTAAGATAGACTGGAGTTACCTGCTCTTGCTTGCTATCGCTGCGCGAAGAGACAAATGACCACCGCCATTTTGTAGAGGCTATTCCCTGTCCAGCAAGTGTTACTTATAGCACAGGCGGTAAGGGCAGATAAGAAGCTGTACACACTGCGTGTAGATATTTTCAGAGACATATATGTCTCTGATATTTTTAAAATTCGTCTGCAGTAGCATACACAGCATAGGTATACAGTACCCGATGTAATTTACGAAAGGCTCGTGATGTTTAGTCTTGAAGATGTAATTAATTGTGTCGATATTTGTTGATTCTACTAGATTAAATGAATGAAACAAAACGAAATCCAATGAGATAAAAATAACCGGATACGCGTTACTTGAACCTAGGTCAGCCTCGTTATGAATTAGTGGTCACCTGTCTAGATATTTTAAGATCTTTGTGCATTGCCAGTCTATATTTAGGATTCTATGAAATATTTTGTGTTCTTTTTTTCAGAGACATACATGTGTATATATGTCTCTGTTTTTTTACACTGAAATTTATAACTAAAAATATTATATTATTTATATCATTATATATATTTCGAAGATCGTGCGATCGGTTTCCATGTTGGCGCTTATATGTCAAATTAGGCCTTGGTCGCGTGTGTTACAAGCGTTCTACTACGATTTCTCTAAATAAGGCAATATGTCACGTGGTCTTCCCCATATTTGGAAAAATTCCCATGAAAAGCGATTGTAATTCATAATCGGCTTGCGTCATTACGGCGAATGAATATCTTAACACACACAATAAGCGACAGAATAATACGTGTTTTAGGGCAATATATTGATAATTTAAGCTAAGCAGACCTATGTTTATACCTATTTCTGTACAATGAAATTTCAATAACAAGGGTAACAAAGCCGGTTTTGCAAGAACATTTACTACTTTAAGTACTTTAAAGAAGGTACTACTTTGTTACGTGAATTTAAAAGGCAGTGCAGAGGTAAAATTTATACGATCGCTGTCGAGCAAATGCTCGACGCCTTAAACATACCATACAATATAAAGCTATACATCCTGATAGAAACACCAATAGCTACAATAAAAACATATCATATAATATAATGCTATACATCCTGATAGAAGCACCAACAGCTATAATAAAAACATATCATACAATATTATGCTATACATCCTGATAGAAGCACCACCAGCTCGAATAAAAATATATCATACAATATTATGCTATACATCCTGATAGAAGCACCAATAGCTACAATAGTAAACATATCATACAATATAATGCTATACATCCTGATAGAAGCACCAACAGCTATAATAAAATATATCATACAATATAATCCTATATATCCTTATAGAAGCATCACCAGCTACAATAAAAACATATCATACAATATAATACTATATATTCTGATTGAAGCATCAACAGCTACAATAAAAAATCATAATGAATCAAAAGAGGGGATAATGGGCAAAACAAGAGCTTTCTGTGAGACACAGATCCCCAAACAGGTTTTATTTTATATCAAGGATAAAGCTGTCCTCGCTGATTTATTAAATAAATCTTTCATGTGCTATACCAGTAGCTGGCTCAAGTAAGCTAAAATGAGTTGATGAGCCTATCAGTTATCAGAGTATGCTATTTGTATGCCACTTGTCAGATTATATGCAACTGGTTTAATTTCTTAACATTTCTATATTACAAAAAGTAATGCACAATGGCCGTATATCTTCTTGTTGATAGTGGCAATGTTTTAATGACAATGAATGACATAAATGGGCAAACAAAATGACACAGTAAAAAATCAAATATGTCTAGCACAATTACACTAGGCACTAAACAGTGCTGACATATTCCATTCCAATTCAATTTAAAGCGTATGAACAAATATATACATAATATCATATTCCAGTCAAATCCATTTAGATACAGACAGACAGATGGACAAAACATTATATAAGTTATATCAGAGAAATAAGTGCTATAGTTATGCAACACCATTCTAAATGCTGTCGAAGATCATGCAATTTTTGTTCGACAGATTTATGCTCTGGAAAACATGTAACTAGGCTTTTTTCAATTGAATAATATACATCATCCAAATGTGACTATCTTGAAACAACCATTCAAGCAAAAGCCTTACCCTGAAGTCATAAATTTTACAAATTAGGCACGAAATTATATTTGTAATTTTCCTGGTGACTGTTCCCTCAAAATTCATATTTTTTTGGCCTAAAGAAAAAATAATCATAATTTGTATTTACTTACTAATGTTACAAGAGGCCAGGATCCTAATGCTCCATGGATACCGAATAAAGGAGGTTCCACAAAGGGTATAATCAGCATTAACATAGAGGCTGACAGTGGTGCCTGGTAATACAAAAGCTGCATGGAGTCCAGCTGAAATTCAGCCTGTTTCTCTGCTACCCACTGAAATCATAAATTCAAATACAATAACAGTGCATGGTGACACTGTCCACTCTAGTGTGGTTACAACTTGACTTGCTTCTCTGCTTCCTCTGAGATATACAATGTATAAGAGTCACAGCATATCTTGGTACATTCATAAACATATGTGCAGAAGTGCCGACGAACACAACATCCACAAATATCAGATACAGCAACGTATCTCTTTGCTTTTCCATCTCAACAGGGATACACAGATATTGCTTTATATTATCTTTGTGACTCTTGTGTGTATCTACCACACTGCACTTGTTTCCTTACTTCTAAAGTTTAAATCAGGATCAGATGGCAATTTTCAATACAGAAAAACAGTCAAAATTAAAATGTTTGCAGAGATCAACAATTAATGTTGGAGATAAAAATTTCAATACTTGTATTACTTATTACCTTTATTCAAATATTCAAGTTATTGAATGTATTCTAATGGCATCATGAAAACTCTTGGTTTTCTACATGAAGAACTGACAGCAATCATACCTCTGATTCTGACAGCAATAATACCTCTGATTCTGACAGCAATCATACCTCTGATTCTGACAGCAATCATATCTCTGATTCTTACAGAATATTAATCATACACTTTAATTCCTTCTTAAATAGTTAATAATTCTTGTAGATCTTTTGACTTTGAAAGTACTCTGCCAAATACCATGCACTTGTATTACATTAGTATCTTATTTCATATTTCATTTGGAAAACTATATATAGATAGCTGATTTGGGGAGGATCCATGGGTTAGTCAGACTCATGAATGTGAATGCAAAGTTTTAATACATATGTACATGTAAAGACATGAGAATAATTTTGAAGTTTAACAGACATAAGAAAATTTATGTATATGATGCAAAATTTCTCTTACCACTTGATACAATGATGTGACAGCAACTCCAATGGTAGCGTATACAATTCCAAGAAAATTAAACTTGACATCATAATAAGAGTTCAGGAATACACCCAGACCAATGGGTATCTAGAATAGACAACATACCAGTACTATATAATATAAATAATATATAATATACATATAACACCATAGGATCCAGTCCTAACATCACATTCACATGAATGTGCAAAGTGGTTGAAAGCATTACCTTTACACATGCATGTGGCAATACCACTTACCTAATAAAATGAAATGAAACTTCCAAAAAATTTAATGATACTGCCTATTTGTTCAGATTCTTTGAAACTTTTTTGACTATTTTATACAGTGTATATGTATTGTAACCAATATAACACAATGGATAAGAACTTTTAAAGAAAGATATGCACAGATTCAGATACATATAAATTAATTTTGCCCTAAAACTTACAAAATATAATATCTATCTATCCTATTAAATTAGATATTTCAAGAACATTATACATGTATAGCTATTTTTAAACCTATATGAACCTTGTGAAATATCACTGTATATAAACATTGCACAAGCTCCTGTTTATCACAAGGAACTCTGGGAACACGTGTTTGTGTGATCACATGACCACTGTCATTGCTTCTGAATCAGGGACACAGCTATATGTGCGTGCATGATTTTAATATACATAAGTATGCATGCTGTGTTAAATATAAGAAGGTCATGTTTACAAAACCAGTACAGTGTATCATATTTATGTTTATCTTGATTATCAATGTAATGTTTTGTCATTTTTTCTCATAAGCAAACATTCTGTGAAATAATATTGAAATCTGTGTACAGAGGAAAAATTATAGTCCACACAAAGTTTTACTTATTGTGTTTATCATGACCTTGACCTTTGACCTAGGTTCAAGATCATGACACACTCTTGGATCCTAAGCAAACATTCTGTGAAATATTATTGAAATCCGTGTATAGAGGAAGAAGTTATGGCCCGGACAAGATTTTATTTATTGTGTCTATCATGATCTTGACCTATGACCTTGGTTCAAGGTCATGACACATCCTTGGATCCCAAGCAACAACTCTGTGAAATATTATTGAAATCCATGTACAGGGTGAGAAGTTATGGCCCGGACAATGTTTGGTGGACAGATGGACAGACAGACAGGGTGATTCCTATATTAGCCCCCCCCCCCCCCCCAACTTTGTATGCAAGAGGGGGGATAAAAATAATACTAGAAGGGGATCTTGATTACTTCATCTTTATAAAGTTTGATCAAAATCCCTCCAGCAGTTCTGAAGAAGCAAGAGAGTATTAAAAGCTTACAGACAACGAAAGGCACACTATGATAATAAGTCACTAAAGCCTTTGGCCCAGGTGAGCTAAAAATGGAATTATGATTTGAAATTAAACTGCCGGAACACATCCTCTCATTTAGGATATAGTCTCTAAAACATTATTCATTGTACATAGCCTCTGTGTTGCACGTTGGGAACAACGTTTCATTTGAGAGATATCTCAAATATGTAACAATCGCCATTTTCAGTAATCTATTTTAAGTACTACTATAAATAGACGTAGTTAATTTTTTATCTGACAGTAAGTAAAAGGGGGCAGGTCTTTATAACACACTGAATATACATAATTTACAACAGAAGTGCAACTTCATAAACTGATGATAAAGTTTTTTTTATGGTTTACACCTGCCACATTTGAATAGTATACATTGTATGTATTTGTTTGCTTCTACTAAATCCTTCAATCTGATAACCAAACACAGAGATTGTTATGCATTTACGTAATATCTCTGACCGATTTGAGAAACATTTTTCAAGGTACACATGTATATTGTATATTTGTACCATGATATGGTTTACATGTACCTACATGTATGTGAGAATAAGGAATATCTCAACTACAATAACGTCAACATACACACTTTGTGATTGTTATGACGTCATATAATTATGACATAAGTTGCCCACATAAAAGTACCCACATCGAGAACAATGGATTTGGTAGGTGACTAAATGCAAACCGTGACAGATTTTAGTAGTTGCGACACTCCGTAAGATATTTACACGACAACCCTTTCATATTTATTGGTGTCTAATCACATAACGAGGGTTCTGGTGAATTTTTCCTGTCATCTAGTTGTAGTCATTCTACCTATGATTAAGTTGTACATGGAAAACCTTTGGTGTTTTCTTCAAATATCACAGAAAAAAAAATGTGAGAATACATGTACTTCATCATATAATACATGTAAAATAGTATTTTTTACATGCATTTCACAATAAAAGTAAAGCAAAGATAAAGACATTAGCAGTGATAAAGCAGCAAGTTTCTTAACCAAAGAAAATAAATATATGAAAAAGGAATGACTTATCCATTGATTGATTATTGATTTGCCATATATGACATGGAAATTTTCTTTGAAGAAAAAAAATTTAATTTGTGAGTAACACATGTAGTAATTTAAGCGATATTGATCCCACTGTGTTGTTGTCAATATCTGTCTTATCCATCAACTTTCTGTTGCCTAGAAGAGACATGCAATACATGTTTTTATGATGCAACATGAACGCTCTTCTCTCAAAATATTTGTTTTGGAGCACAATTGTTGAAAGAAAAGAAACAGGCACAAGAAAAAGATACATGTAAGATAGGCTGGGATTCAAATAGACACTTTATACTTCAAGTGTGGGCCAACTGACATATTTTGTTTTCAGTGTCATACTGAAGGATCCTTACATATACCTCCAGCCTCCTGTTCGTTAGGGGGCATGACACCAAGTGGAACAAGTTGATACCTTATCAAGCATAAAAGTTCGCATAATTTCTGTGAAGAAAATCAATTTTTATTTTTTGGTACACAACCATTGTGCAAAAATACATACTGCTGTTTACAGCTATAAACAGTCGTACAACAGCCATGCAGTATCCAATGATATACATGTACATGTAGGTCAAAATATGAAACCAGAAGCATCTTAGTGTACATGTATATGGAACATTACTGTTGCGTAAATAAACATACAATGTACTGCTAATTACAATCTGATTAAAACCATATCTTTATTCCGCTTCTCTATTTGTCCCATTAAGGATAAAGATCTGACAAAACTCCGTAAGGGGTCAAGTTGTGGTGAACTCTGATTTTCAGCTAATCAGTGGATCGGCTACAAATTCCTAGGAATGAAATTATTATACACAGAGTGTGTGACCCACAAGGTAGTTTTTGAACAGTGTTTGTTACATATTGCTTCACTATCAAGTGCCTAGCCGAGTCACTGATTGGCTATGGGAAATAACGCTTTCGGTGACTGAAACATCATCAGAGTTCACCAGAATATTACCTGTTACGGGGTCTCGCCAGATCTTTATCCGCAAGTCTCAAGTAACCAAGTTATCCTTAAATTGTAGAAATTTGTCTGAATTACTGGACATGCATTATGGGCGTAATCTCTTCGTATGAAAAAGTACCCTAGTACAGTTTTCAGTCTCTGGTATGTGTAAAAGGCAGGGTGAAAAATTGTGGCTGGACCCGGGAATCGAACCCAGAACCTACTGGTGTCAAGATGGACATTCTCACTATTGAGCTATCTGGGCCGATACTGGCATCTGTCATACTTCCCCCCTGCCAGAGGTTTCCAAACCTCCAAACCCAAGAGAAATTAACCTGGTTTTCCCTCATATGAGAGTCACTCTCATGGCACCAAATTCTCTAAGTCTGACATCCGAATATTTGATAACAAGCATTCAGAACATTTGGGGTAAAACATGAGACTTTATCATAGAAAGCAACGTGTATTCAGTGAAGAAATTTGGTAAGAAGAATTCATTAAAATATTATCATTCAAACGAATTAATTTTGAATACATGTTTACACATTTAACTTTGAATACATGTTTACACATTTAACTTTGAATACATGTTTACACATTTCAGATCATATTTTATAAATTTTTAGAAAAACCCTTCAGAATTATATACAGAAGAACTTTAAGTTTAAGTTGTATAAACGCTTACAATAAACCTCAAGTGTCATGGCCAAATTCCTCAGGTGTCTACGTACATGTAGACCAAGAGAGCCAGTGATGTCACATCAACTTCGAGAATTAGATTAGATTAAACATATTTATTGTCACAAGAAGACAAAGGGATTAGGTACAAGTTTTCCAACTTAGTAAAACAATTTCCCTTAACAATAAGTATATATAACATACCTACGTGGACATTTAACATGAAAAATAAATTATTTATGCATTTTCTTCATAAACACTAACAGAGAGAGAGAGAGAGAGAGAGAGGTGGGGGGAGAGGGATGGTGCTAGTAGGGTATGATTCCTGGTGCTTGGTATTGGTGCCTGGTGGACTTCACTAAAACAGTTATATTTCAGTCAAATCGGTCACTTTTTTTAATATGTTTGTGTACTGCTTTAAACAATTCTTCATTTTCATTATTTGAAATATTACTTTCCCGTACAGTATGGTTCCTATGTTTAACACGACATTATTTCCCGTAAAAGCATGATGTAAGTCTTGCCTTATGTTAATATATATTCGACAGTGCAAAAAGAAAAGCGCTGCATCTTCTTTATGATATCCACATTCACAGTTTCTATTTGGGGTTAGGTGAACTCTATACAGGTCATTATTGAGTCTACTACATCCATGTTAAGTACGGTATGTAATATGTTTAATTTACATTTACCAATGAGGAAATATTTTGACACATCCGATTTATGAGTGTTTATTTTACTTTTAAATTTGTGTATTGTGTCAACTTCTCTAACCTCATTTGGTAGATTAATTGTTCCAAGCTGCCACTGTTGAGGGAACGAATGAATTCTTTGTGATATTCAGAATTCTGTAACCAGCAGGGTGAAAAATTGTGGCCGGACCCAGAACCTTCTGCTATGAAGACAGACGCACTCACCAATGAGTTATCTGGGCTGAAACCAGCATCCATTACATATATCAATAACAGGGGCAACCTCAGAAACAATCTGTTATTATTCTTGAGAAGAGTCACTTAGACAAGAACTTACCATTGACATCTTAATTTTTGTAGAAAAAGATTTCCCGTAGAACATGGTCTGTATGATCATAATGACCGGTGTAGTCATACACTTGATTAATTGGTATGTTCCGACAGTGTTAGTTTCCAGGGACAAATTCGTGAAGACAACGAATCCACAAAATGTCAGTGCCAATGGCAACATCTTTACGATGGGGACACTTTTCGGCTGAAACACATTGAAGTACTGGCATATGCACAATCCCAGCGAGGTCACGATGAAGTGGATACATGTTAAACTTACATTGGGAAAAGCATACGACGTGTAGATGATTTTGTTTACAAGCACAATCGAGATTGACACAGTTATATTCAATGCTATCGCAAATATCGTGAACGATCTCGACGGACCCGACATTTTGATGATGTGTTGATGGTACACGAAGCGTGAAAACTAAGCTAGTACGTACCCGCTTCACGATGCGTCCTGCACTACTGTCATTACAAACATTTACATGATCTTAGATAATATTATTACTACACCGTATAACGGACATGGACACGAGTCTGTAAGCAAAATACGGATTTCTGCAACGCTAATAAAACCTACTCGAAGTACACAAACCACTGGGTCAGAACACGTGAAAATTCATGGCTAAGCGTGTCAGTTTTCTAATAAGCACACGACATAGGACAAATAGATGCGGTTATGCTAAAACAGCACGGGGCAGCCGGAGAGAGAAAATAGTGCGTCCGAGGGTCGGGGTACGGTTGTGTGCGGATTTGAATTGACTTAAATGCCTTTGCTGTATGATTTGATACTGTATTTTGCCTATTTGATATAAACTTAATAGTTATTTCCGATGTTTTAATCAAAAAAGATTTGAATATTATAAACGTATTCTTAAAAACCGTTGTGGGTTTTTGCAAATAGTGATAAAGCATATGGGTGGATACTTGGGGTTTGGATCGGATATATAACTTTGGGATTCTGATGGTTTTATCAGGGGCAGTAGTATATGGCAGCATAAGATAGCAGGACGATCCAACCACAAAATTTTCCATTAGACACAGTTCAAAATAGCCCCACAAGAAGCGACCCAGATGATCCGTGTATCCGGACACCGGTGACCAGACCCTGTGTTACATGTATATTATACTTGAGTCTTATGATGATATATTGACTGACTATATCAATGATTGCTTGATTATTGTTTTTCCTCGCTCCACGATTATTAGACATCTTCAGTATGTGGCGACATCTTACTCGGTAGCGTACTTGATAGCGTAAAACATGATAAACTTGAGGGATCGTACTACCACCGGGGTATGGAGATTTTGAACTATCATACTGAAATTTAATTCTTATAATTCTTTTGCGTCTTTAAAATTTTCATATATGAATTTGAATTATCGTAGGATAATAAAGATGACCTATTATATTCAAATTGTGGTTTTCATCACGGATAAACAGCTTGGGTGAAAGTAGAACTGAGTTTAGAGATCTATAGCCAGCGAAAAAAAGACAACTCTCCAAGTAATATCACGAGAAAACAATTATAAAAATTTTGATTCACAAGTGATTTCTCTCCGACCCCAACCCCACCCCCACCCTACCCCACGGAAAAATTATGGATCCTACAGTTAAGGGGGAGTGGGTAGTTATAATGTAAGAAAAGTTCAGTGCTTTGGGACGTCGACTTTCGGTTTCATTATTTACATTTTCTTTGAAGGTGTTAGTGGATTTAATCCTTGAAAGAACTGCAGGTTTGCTGATGCAGTTCACATTTTGAACACAGATCATCATGAACCAAGCAAAGGTAATACTATGCGCCGGACATCTTCGCAAGCCAAGGCTCCGTTTCGTTCTTCTGTGCAGTAGAACGAAACGGAGCCTTGGCTTGCGAAGATGTGCGCCGGAGCAAACTGTTCCATAACACTGGATCAGGGACTGTGTTGGTAACACTGAATATACAGTGGCGGATTCGAGGGGACAGGGAGAGCCCCCCCCCCTTCCTTTCCCTTCTCCCTCGGCAGCGCTTGTCAGTACACGAAGGATTAAACCGGAATTCCATGAAGCGGAAAAATTGACGCGTTTACGGCGCGTAACATTTCGGCACTGAACACGCGCCGAAAAAAAAAATGATATTAATCCGTTTCTGTCTATCTAATGTTGCTGTTTCCATTAACGGGATTTTCAGCCCTGGCGGAAAAATCCGCTCCCGGAGCGAACATATCTTTTTTTTTTTTCATTTTTCGCTCTGAAAACGACGTTTTAACTGTAATTGTGGCGTAGTTGATAAAAGAAAAATGTTACAAAAGGGCAAACATGAAGTTTTCCGTAACTCAAGATGTTTGACTAGATGGTAGAACACGGCATTCTTCCTCTTGTAATATTGTTGATTCAGAAGTGATGTCTACGTATGTCGAGAACCCACTTTTGATTTAATTCAAGAACAAGCATCATGTCTTCAACATCATTTCCTTCCAGAAGTGCAATCAAAACATGCAAATTGAATGTCATTTTATGTCATTTGGAGGTCATTAACACGTGTTTGTTAATAGTCCACAGTATATTTCTGCGACAGTTTTGGGCTTCATTTCTGCTTCATGGAAAGTCTTTTTTCCAACGCGGAGATATTAGCTAGGCACCTTGCCACCAAAATATTCGGCACCGAAAAATAAACTTCATGGAAACCCGGCCTTATAATCTTTAAACTATTGCGACTAAAGCCAGTTCTAGCTTTATACTTTGAAATTCTGGATCTAAAACTGTGACACTCATAATACATTTTTTATATAATTTTAAGCGAAATCCACATTTAATTTGTTTGTTTTGAGTTTGTTACTCCATTGATCGTTCGAAGTGGGTATCGCATCTATCGTACAATCGAAATTTTTGCAATGCCATTGCATTATTTACTAAGTTTTGTCGTGCGTCTCCTCGATGGCTTCTGCCCTACAGCTAGGTCAGTTGTCTCTCCCTTCTCCTTTGTTGTTACAGTCAATACCAATCGAAAACTCATAACAACAGTGCTTTTTAACGGGTTTGTATTTGCAAACTGACTGATGAAAAAGGTTCTGATAATGAGCAAACACCCTTCCCACAGCCTCAATTTTTTGCGTTTTGAGCAAGGATGCAGCACCATTAACCAAAAAATCCCTTTCCCTTTGTACGAGTATAAAACTAGCGAATCCAGTACCCTAGACATCAGCGCTTTGGTGGCTAAAGTATATCTTAAATTTTGGGGGGAAACCGAAAACGCAAATGGCTAAAAATGATCTCAGAATGCAACATTTACATCCGTTCAAAACATTTTGCAGGAGAGGCCCTCCGGACACCCACTTGAAGGAGAGGAAACCCCTTTCCCCTCGGCACTTCGAACCGATATTGGTCTCATACGCCCGGCAGTGGACCGTCTGGATCCGCCACTAATAGAAATTCTGTACCGTTTAAACCGCAGAATTGTCTTTGATTTTATTCCTTTTCAACATTGAATACTTTTATGTATTATCATTGTTATAAATGACAATTCCAACACTCTTTACCTTGTCCGTAGTGGATTCCTTGGTCATCAAACAGGAACTCACGACATCACGACGGCGGCAGACATGAAAATTTAAGGTCCGACGAAAGTGCTTGGTTCAGTACGAGGCCGTTTTCGTGCCATTTTAAAGAAGAAAAATTTTTTTTATCTCGTTCGAACGAGAAAAAAATCTCGTTCGAACGAGAAATTATCTTGTTCGAACGAGAAACTAATATCATGTACCATAGTCTACAGTGATAAGTGTTATTCACCGATAGAAAGAAATGGAATATCGTCCATCAATAAATCTTCTGATATTTTCTAACAATTTCTTTAGTAGCGGATGTTTGATTGTTTAAATAATTACATAGACAAGAGCTACATTTGGCCGTATTTGGCCTGAATTTAGTTGAAATACATTATACGTATTATTTCAGTCTATCAAATGGCAGATCTAAAGTATGTTTGTGACATTTGATTTGTACCCTCATCTCCTCCCTATTATATTTATGTTTTATGTCACTGGAATCAAACTACCTTGGCTCAGTGAACTCACCAATTAATATTAATCATTAATGAAGTAATAATGCATAATTGTAAGTGTTTTACTGTATATCAGTAAGTACCATTCAGTTTATATTTCAATTCTGAAATGTATAAATCATAATTAACAACTATTATAATACTTTTAATTACAAGAGGAGGGCAAAATATCTCTGATGGCATAATACCCCCCCCCCCTTTTTTTCCCCACGCATTCATCTTCTTCTTCGCAATATAATAAATTATACTTTAACTTAAGTATTTCCTTTCTATTGAAAAGCTGTGTGTTTTAGAATAAACATGCATATGTACATTGTGTTGTAAGTGTGTAGTTGAAATATATGCAATTATGCATATATAAATGTATCATTGTATGTATCAATTGTAATAATTCCTAATCATGCTTATCTAAATAACCAAACACCTTAATTCATATATAAAAGTTTCTCGTTCGAACGAGATTTTTTTTTTCTCGTTTGAACGAGATACTTTCTCGTTCGAACGAAATAATTTCTCTTCGAACGAGATAGATTCTCGTTCGAACGAGAAAGTTTCTCGTTCAAACGAGAAAGTTTCTCGTTCGAACGAGATAAAAAAAAAGTTTTCTTCTTTTAAATGGCACGAAAACGGCTTCGTAGTTCAGTGATAAATCCTTGTGTGATATTCATGAAAATAGGACATTTACTATAATTACTATTGTGGGACAATTGTGTGTTATTCGTGTCTATTTCTGACTATTTGGATCTTGGATTTTATCTCGTTTACTATTGTGGGACATTTATGTGTTATTCGTGTCTATTTCTGACTACTTGGATCTTGGATTTTATCTCGTTTACTATTGTGGGACATTTATGTGTTATTCGTGTCTATTTCTGACTATTTGGATCTTGGATTTTATCTCGTTTACTATTGTGGGACATTTATGTGTTATTCGTGTCTATTTCTGACTATTTGGATCTTGGATTTTATCTCGTTTACTATTGTGGGACATTCATGTGTTATTCGTGTCTATTTCTGACTATTTGGATCTTGGATTTTATCTTGTTTACTATTGTGGGACATTTATGTGTTATTCGTGTCTATTTCTGACTATTTGGATCTTGGAATTTATCTCGTTTACTATTGTGGGACATTTATGTGTTATTCGTGTCTATTTCTGACTATTTGGATCTTGGATTTTATCTCGTTTACTATTGTGGGACATTCATGTGTTATTCGTGTCTATTTCTGACTATTTGGATCTTGGATTTTATCTCGTTTACTATTGTGGGACATTCATGTGTTATTCGTGTCTATTTCTGACTATTTGGATCTTGGATTTTATCTCGTTTACTATTGTGGGACATTCATGTGTTATTCGTGTCTATTTCTGACTATTTGGATCTTGGATTTTATCTCGTTTACTATTGTGGGACATTTATGTGTTATTCGTGTCTATTTCTGACTATTTAGATCTTGGATTTTTTCTCGTTTACTATTGTGGGACATTCATGTGTTATTCGTGTCTATTTCTGACTATTTGGATCTTGGATTTTATCTCGTTTACTATTGTGGGACATTTATGTGTTATTCGTGTCTATTTCTGACTATTTGGATCTTGGATTTTATCTCGTTTACTATTGTGGGACATTCATGTGTTATTCGTGTCTATTTCTGACTATTTGGATCTTGGATTTTATCTCGTTTACTATTGTGGGACATTTATGTGTTATTCGTGTCTATTTCTGACTATTTGGATCTTGGATTTTTTCTCGTTTACTATTGTGGGACATTCATGTGTTATTCGTGTCTATTTCTGACTATTTGGATCTTGGATTTTATCTCGTTTACTATTGTGGGACATTTATGTGTTATTCGTGTCTATTTCTGACTATTTGGATCTTGGATTTTATCTCGTTTACTATTGTGGGACATTTATGTGTTATTCGTGTCTATTTCTGACTATTTGGATCTTGGATTTTATCTCGTTTACTATTGTGGGACATTTGTGTGTTATTCGTGTCTATTTCTGACTATTTGGATCTTGGATTCTACTTTTCTTTGTTGCCAGTATTTCACACTCCACTGATCATACTTTAATGTCTGCCACTAAACGAAAACAAATTGACTCTATCACGCCACCTCAGAATACTAGATTCACACGTCGTTGATTCCTTTCCAAAAGCATGTCAGATATACCTGTAGAATCTCAGTTTCAATCTCTGTCTCAGTCTTTTTCTACCAACTCTCCACATGAGCCCTTCTTCCAGAGTAGTCAGCATGTCAATCTCGAGGTCAACAAGGATCATGCCCCCGTGCTCCCTCATGTCAATTTCATACCAAACGATCTAAGTGGTGCCATAGACTTAACTGATGTAATCATGTCTTTGACATCCAATCCGTCTTTTGTTCAAAGCTTAGCGTCTATGTTGGTACCGATGCTGACTCTAATCCTTACTAATGCCTTCAGTGAATCTTTAAAAGAGACATTGAATGCTAACATATCAGCAAGCGTTAACGCTGCTGTGTCAACTGCACTTCAACCACTACAAAGGCAAGTTAACGCACACACGCCTCGCATCGATGCAAATGAGAGCAACATTGCGTCTTTGCAGGAGGGTCATGATGAGTTATTCGAGCGGATCAACTTACTGGAATCAGGACTTGAGGAACTTGAACAGTATGGACGGAGGAATTCCTTGAGATTTCACAATGTCAGTATGGCCGAAACCGATCTTAGTGACGATGTAATTGTCAAAATATGTTATGAAAAACTTGCAGTTGACATTACGCCTGACGACATATTTCGATCTCATCCCGTAGGACGACCAAACAAACACGGCAAGCGTCAGTTGATATGTAAAATCCGTAATTGCAAGGTGAAGGATAGAATCTACTACGGAAACGTTTTGGTGCCAGGTGTTGTTGTGTTGTAAGTACGGAAACGTTTTAGTGTCTGCTGTTGTTGTGTGTAAGTACGGAAACGTTTTGGTGCCTGCTGTTGAAACGTTTTGGTGCCTGGTGTTGTTGTGTTGTAAGTACGGAAACGTCTTGGTGCCTGGTGTTGTTGTGTTGTAAGTACGGAAACGTTTTGGTGCCTGCTGTTGTTGTGTTGTAAGTACGGAAACGTTTTGGTGCCTGCTGTTGTTGTGTTGTAAGTAGGTATCATGACAAAAATAAAATTGACTTGCCGAGATCAATCAAACTTGATGACGTAATGAAGTCGAAAAGTTGCCGTAAACAGTCCTTAAACGAGTTCTTTTGGGCAACCTGTCATCAATAAAACAGTTAGTTGATTTTCCTTGAATTTAAATTTGAAAATGAAGTACTTCAAGTTTACCAAGTTTGATCAAAATCTGTAAGGCAGTTTAGGAGGACAGTAGAAAATATTCAGTTACTTTTTTTTCTTTTTCTTTCTTTTTTTTTGGGGGGGGGGGGTTGGTTAATCTATACATCGATAGACATTATTAATTTAAAGTAAATAGCACAATACGGATTCTTTATTATTGGCTAAGAAACAAAGATATGAGGCGCCGTTTTTATATATGTGATATCACCTATTTGAATTGGTGTTATCACTTATTGGAGTACA